>CAIGRP010030065.1:0-10193 GCA_903798385.1 Fraxinus cuspidata
TGGCATCACTTGCTAATAAAGATTATAATTTATCATTCCTTCTTTTTTTGTTCATTAACCTTGCATTAAATTTGGGCTAATTTGATATTTTTTGGGCTCAATTTACTTTTTTTTTTTAGTTATAAAAATGGGTTGAACTTTGTTACGCTAATATGAATATATTTTTAATTACAAATGCGTGAGCATTTTTGAAAATATGCGTGCATATGTGGTCAACGAAATAAGTTGATCGCATTATCATATGCATACCCCACATGCGATGCGTTTCGAAAACGCATCGAGAATATGCATGCATACGCGAATAATATTCACGCATTTTAGAACACTGCATTTAGTCATCGTTGATGTAGGGGTGGCAACCGAGTCGAGCGGCTCGTCTGCTCGTAAAAAACGAGTCACTAGCCGCTCCGTCTCGTAAAAAAAGGAGCCCTAGCACGAGCCGAGCTGGCCGACTCACCTACCCGCTTGGCTCGTTTTTTGACGAGCGGCTCGTGGGCGAGCAAACGAGCTCGTCCAAATTGAGGTGTTTTTTTTAAAGGCTTATATTTTAAAAAAAAAAGACGAGCATGCGAGCAGAAGCTCGGCTCGGCCCATGAGCCAGGAGCTGAGCTGAGTTCGACCTGCGAGTAACGAGCCAAGCATTTGTAACGAGCCACGAGCTCGGCATGATGGGCCGAGCCGAGCCGAGCCACCCCTACGTTGATGATTATCTTTCTATCTTCTCCAAATATGGAATGATCACATGCGCCATCAAAATCAACTCTTTCAAGGATCGCACAAGCACTTTGAGAGCCAAATCCAATCACATATTTTTCTACAATTGTCGTGATCATTCAAGATCCACACCTTTGTTTGGATCTTCATAACATGTTCAAAATTCATCTTGTTCATCCATATAATTAAAGTGTAGGGCACGGCCCTAATATATTTAGTTGAAACTAATATCCCATCTACAAGGTTGAGGAGTAACTATATAGATTTCCTTTATAAACTTAATATAATCTTCATGTCTAGTCGATATGGAACTTTTACTCGCACTTTTTCTCCTATATGACTATATGACTAATCACCTTCACAGTTTTAGAAAAGTGCGTTGATAAAGATGTTAATGAATTAAGGACCAAAAAAATTCTATTTTTCTACAGTCGATATTTTCCAAAGTAAACTTGCATCAGATCTTGGGAAAAAAAAATGGAAAATATTTCCAACTATTAGGAAGTGGAAGACTAGAAAATGCATCATTTAGTGGAAATCTTAATTTGTATAATCGTAATGGTCCCTCAAGTTACCTACCTTTTACTGTTTCGAGACCAAATTGTAATGGATTTGTTTGTCTTTTGATTATCGGGAGAGGTGAGCAAGGGAGAGAAAAATAGTGTACTTTTACATATGTCGTTAAAATCAGATTAGATCGATTTATAACCCATTTAATAAGCAAAGTTGAAATCGATCGAATAATATAATAAAAGCTATTTACTTATTTTCTTATAACTATTTCGATTCTGATGAGATGTAGTCTGAGAAAGATATGAACGGCTATAAAATGGATACTTGGCTACATAAGAATGGCCAAGTGACCAGCTAGAATGGAATTAGCTAGCAAGTTTTGTGATCTTTGCAGGGAAATAAGTGAGTTTTAAGATTATTATTTCTTAGTAATATGTGTCTTTATGACTCATATGTTAGAATTTGAACTTTAATCGAAAAATATTAGCTTCTTAGGATGAACAAGCGAATTTCCTCATATACTCAAAACTCTCCATGTCTAGCTAATTCAAAAACTTCTGTTTATACTTTCTTAACAATCCACTTTAAATACGTTATCACATAATTTTCGTCCTAAAAGAAAAAAATCTATATTTCTATTGTAAATAAGGAACGATCACATGGCCAGTCAAAATTAAACTTTTTCAAGGTATTAGGGACCACCACTTTATGTGAACACAAGTGCTTTGAGTGCCAATCACATATATTTATCTGAGAATCACGATTAATACCTTCATTTAGATCTTGGACATAAGTTCAAAATTTCTTCCCGTTCATCCAAATAGTTAAGTATAGGGTGCAACCCTAATATATTCCGTACCAAAAATGTTGATATGTTGAAGGAGTAATTAAATTTTTGTTCTAAAATAATTTTTATATCTAGTCGATATGAAACTTTAATTCACAACTTTTCCTCGTATACAACTGATCAATTCCACCATTTTAAAATAGCGTGTTGATAAAAAAAGTTAATGCATTGAGGACGAAAAATATTTCTATTTTCCTATAGTTGATTTTTTTTTTTTTTTCAACGTATACTTGCAGCAAGTCAAGGAAGAAAAAAAAATTCAAACTTTTAGAAGTGGAATACTAGAAAATTCCATAATTCAGTGGGACTCCTGTTCGATGGAGAATAAAATCAGTTTTTTCGTAAACCTTTTATAAAAGTTGATAGAACGTGTAGTCGAAAAATTGTGAATCCTATGAAATCCCTATTTAGTGAAAATTAAAATTTAAAATTTAAAGTTTAAGCGAACAATTAATTTCAACCATATACTTCATGGGGTTCACAACTTTTCAACCACATATTTCATCAATTTTGATAAAAATCTAATTTTAATTCTTACCAAACAATTGGAAAATATTTGGTTAAAATTATGTAGGCGAAATCTTAATTTCTATTGTAATGATTCATCAATTATACCTAGCATTTACTGTTTGAGTCCCCATTGTAATAAATTTGTTATTTTTATTAATGTTACTAAGGGTGTGTTTGAACCACGTTATTTTGAAAGAATGTATTCTGAAATAGTAAATTAATGGAGAATGTGTGGTTGAAAAAGAATGAAAAGTTATTGAGTGATGAAAAATATTATTTTATTGAAGAATGTGTGGTTGAAAATAGAAGAAAAATGAGAATGAAAAAAATAATGTGTACCAAACAAGGGCTAAAATTAGATTACATCGATTTTATAATATTTCTTTTTACCTTATCTTCTAGAAGAAGGATTTTCAAGGATTTTCTAGAAGTTATATTTGACTCTCTAGAAGACAAACTAGTATGCTCATTTCTTGTCACAATTTATTTGGAGAAAAATCGATTCTTGAATCCAAATGTGGGGTCCATCGCAAGCCATCCATCAATTCATAGTGACTTTTTTGTCAAAGACCATTTCCTCCTTAATTTTATTTATTTATTAATTATTATTATTATTATTATTATTATTATTATTATTTTGAATAAGATACTTAAAATGTACAATTGTATAACGAGTTTGTGTCAGGGATAAAAATGCCTATCACGTGTAATTTGGCCTCGACAACGAGAAAATTCTTTTGGTATACAAATTTTATTGTATGCTAGGGAAACCAACAGGGGTAGCATTTGCATGGAAAAAAAAAAAAAGAAAGAAAAAGAGTGAGAGAAATGGGAGAAAATAATTACCATTAAGAAATCACATTCCCGAGTCAAAAAAAACAAGATTCTCATTTTGGAGCCTTCCAATTTTGATTAATCATAAATAACTATTCTAATTCTAATTTCCTATTCTTGAATGCAACTTCACTATTTTAAAATTCAATTCAATCATTGACTTTAAACCGTGTTAAAATTGAATAATTGAAAAATTAATTGATACGTCTAGACTTAGAAATAAAGTAAATTATACTCCTGTATCTTTTGTTACTACGTACCAATTGATGTTAATTGGGTCGATTGTGTTTCACTTTTTACTTTGTTGGTTATTCATGACGATTTATTTTAATGAAAAGCTATAATTTAATTTAATTTTTTTTTAAAAAAAGAATAATTCGCCTCGTTTATTCTGAAAAAATTAATTGTACTCTTTCGAATTTACCTTAAAAGCAAAGCATAAAAGCAATTATAATATTTATTAGATTATTAAAATAAAAAGCACGTTCAGTGGTATCATGTGTCGAAAAAGTCAAGTGCACCAACGAAGTTCATCTCCTAAGTTGGCGACTATCTAGATGGCACTCGTCTAAAACTCTAAAGTCGATCCAAGCATTCGAGCCTACACCAGAATTTGTACCGTCAAATGGTTCAAAAAATATTAACAAAGATAATAGAATTATCTATCTTGCCGTATTTTTAATTAGTTTGTAAATTCGTATTAATCAGTTAATTTCCTATTGGATAATCCGATCAACTGTCAAAACGACCCCACAGAGGTTAGACTTGTAGACAAAGAAAAATCATTTTTGAACCGCGTTGTATAAGATCTGTTCATCTGGAAAAAAAATTGGAAATCCCTTCGCAATTCAGTCAAACCTTTCTTCTTCTTCATAACTTTTCTATCATACTTTCATTTTCTTCGATTTCATAGAAGTGAAGAAGCCAAAGGTCGATATATTTTAGAATCAAAACGACAACTTCAACTGCCCATGTGAAAAAAGTGGTATCTTTTAGTATTTTGACCTTATTGGCATGTTTTTTTCTTCGAATTTTTGCTGGGTTCGTTTGATCTGTTTCGGTTTTCGTGTTCTTGATGTTTCTGGCTTCTTGAAGTCGAATAATTATGTGATTTAATTGGTTACTACTGTTTGATAATTTTTTTTTTTTTGATTAAGCTTAAAAGCTACTTAAAAGTAGAAGCTTTTTCTTCTAGATTCCTCAGGCATTTTGTTCTTTTTAAAATTTTCACTCACAGTATTCATATAAGTATATGAATAATCATCTGAAAATTCAAGAAAAATATAAGGAGAAAGATGTTTTTAATTTCTATTTGTTGTTTAGTAAAATTTTATAAATTTTGACAAATGAATATAAATTATATTGTCAACATGATTAGGTGCTAATCCGAAGACTTTTAAGTATAGATTTTATATTTAATATTTATAATTTTAAGTCTTTGAATATTGCCTCAAAATTCAAAGCTGAGGTGTAAGTTTGTGTGAGGTTTAAATATTGAATATTTGCTTGAATGTTAAATTATGACTGGATTCTTCTTTGTTGTGGCTGTAAATTTTAAGCAAATATCTTGTTGTGGAGTGAAAGTTTTTATCGATTGAGTTGGCTCCTGGCTACTAATTCTAAGTGTAGTTGAGGTGGGGTCTCACTTTTCTTTTAAAAATTATTGTCGGTTCGCTTCGTTGTTGAGGTGTCATTCATTATTTAATTTTCAGCACCGACATTGTTTCTATATTGCATTATTCATCAATCTTTAATCCAATTTATGACCTTACTTTCTGCAGCTTTCTCTCGTGCAAAGATATGATGCTGAACAAATGACCTCTGTGCTTTTCATCTAAAATTTGACCTTTCTACCAAAAAAATAATTCTTGATGAAATGTGAAAGTTGAGGGAATTTTTGGTGGGTTGAAAATGTAAAGGCTCCATCTGGTTTTGTTATCACTGATCCAAATGACTGCATATATATTTTTGATAAACCTTTTTGACTTGTTGCATAACTAGTCTATTTCTTTGAAGGCAAATTCTTGATTTGCTGCTTGGTTTTCACACCTTTTATCTCTTCTTCATCTTCAATTGTCTGGCTATTCAAGAATCTTATCCTATCTAGTTCTTTATCTTGATCATGCTTTCGCTGCTGAATGAACAGACATTGAAGAAGTTAATGATCATCAAAATCTTTACTTAGAAAAGTCGAGCTATAGTTAATTTGTCCATTTTCCCTAGTTAAATTCAGTTGCGTTGTTTCAACTATAAACTGTAAAATGCTTGAGTATCTTTTCAATATTCTATGTGTATCCTGACTTTTGTATTTTTTATCTGGGATTTTGAACTGAATACTTCCTATAACAGACGATTGGAAGACAAAGCGATTCAGAAAATGAAGGAATCCATTCTCAGTCCAACCGTTATCATCATTATTCTTGTGACATTGCTATCTCCAGATGCATCATTGGGGGAGCCAAGAGCTCAGAATGTTAGGATCATGTGCGGGAACCAACCTGAGCACAACACCTCTATTTTCATCGTGAACTTTGTTAGCTTAATGGAGAACATAAGCGTGCAGATGCGAACTTCACGTTTTGGCAGGGCAGTAGTGGGTTCAGGACCTGACGCTAATTATGGACTAGCACAATGCTATAGGGATCTTTCTTCAATTGACTGTGTATTATGCTATGCTGAAATGCGCACTATTCTTCCTCAGTGCTTTCCTTCCAATGGTGGAAGGATTTTCCTCGATGGCTGCTTCATGCGAGTTCAGAATTACAGTTTCGATCAAGAGTATACTGGACCCAAAGACACGGCAGTCTGTGGTAATAGAACCCAAAAGAGTTCTGCATTTCAGAATTCAGCAAGGCGGGCTGTGGTACAAGCAGTTTCAGCTGCACCAAACAACGATGGCTATGCACGGGCTCAAGTGCCTGTGTCCAGAACAAATGAATCAGCTTATGTTCTTGCTGACTGCTGGAGGTCTCTTAGTGCTAATTCTTGCAGAGCTTGTTTGCAGAATGCATCTGCATCTATATTGGGATGCTTGCCATGGTCTGAGGGTCGGGCACTGAATACAGGGTGCTTTGTTAGGTACTCTGACACCAACTTTCTTAATCCTATACCGAGAAATGGAAGTTCAAGAGGTAAAATGAAATTTATGATCTTCTCCCTGGAAATTTTATTGTAAATTTTATCTCTCTTCATTGTGAAAGCTCTTAAATTTTAAAGGTTGGAACTTTTTTCTTCTGTTCCTTTTTCTCTGTATTTTGGAAAAATCACAACTCCAGTCTCATACCTACGAGAAATGTAGCACATTGTGGGGAAAGAGCAGCAGGGTATAGGGAGGAGGGTATACAAACACAGTCACGTGATTTTATAATGGTTAACTGAATAGAAACCGAGAACTTGCTACAGAACTGAAAAGTTGGGAACCCACACATGAAAAAAAAATAAAAAATCCCTAAGACCTACTTTCTGTATTTTGTGTAGGTTGGGAACCTCAGTTATCATTTCCCCGGTAATTTTTTGTGTTTCTTCCCTGTTTTTGAATTTTAAAGGAAGTTATTGTGTTGCTGAAGGAGTTAAATATTTTAAATTTTTATCTATCTGGCCTGATCATTAATTTTCAACTGGCTTCTGCAGGGAAAGTAATAGGTATTGTAGTCGCAGTCGGTAGTGCAGTAATTGTTTTGATTGTTGGAGCAGTCATTGGATTTTACATCTGGAATCACAGAACAATAGAGAAGAAGAGGAAAGGTAGAAATATTTCATCTATACAAGTTTGAAATGTCAGCTGTAAAAGGCAGTTATTCGACCATAGGCATTTAGAAATTACATTATATGAGAGTTGTTAGCAATGGTGTCACAATACCTTATTGCATCATTTTGCACCTTTCTGTACTTCAAGATTTTTAAATAATTTTTCAATTATGGCGAGCATTCTGTAGAAAGTAGGCTCTCAATCTCAATGATGTGAAGTTTCTCCGTAATTCCAGGTTTCAGCGATGCAGAAAAACTGGTGAGGACCCTTCATGACAGCAGCTTGAACTTCAAATATTCCACACTTGAGAAAGCAACTGATTCTTTTGATGAAGCCAACAAGCTTGGGCAAGGTGGATTTGGTACAGTGTATAAAGTAATGCTCAGCAAACTTGTAGAAGCTATTTTATTTTAATTTTCTGCATTGACATAAAGAGGCTCGTGTTCATAAGAGTGATGCGATCTCAATATAATATTTTAGAAGAGAACAGAGAGTGAAAAATGATTTATATATCTGATCCTGAATTTATTGTCTAAGCTTAAATTTTATGTTTGTGCAGGGAGTTTTGCAAGATGGAAGAGAGATTGCTGTCAAGAGGCTTTTCTATAACAACAAACATAGAGCAGGAGATTTTTACAATGAAGTCAATATTATCAGCAGCGTCGAGCACAAAAATCTGGTCAGGTTGTTGGGATGCAGTTGTTCGGGACCTGAAAGTCTTCTTGTATATGAATTTTTGCCAAACAAGAGTCTTGATCTCTTTATCTTTGGTAAGTACCAAATTTCAAATTTAGGTTAATCCATTAATTGATGTAGATTATTGCATATATTATAAGTGATTAATTTGTGATGATGCTACGATGTTGAATTTGACAGATCCAAGCAAAGGAAAAGCACTAAATTGGGAGAAGAGATTTGACATAATTATAGGGACAGCAGAAGGGTTGGTGTGCCTTCACGAAAACACGAATACCAGAATTATTCACAGAGACATCAAAGCAAGTAATATCCTCTTGGATTCTCGACTCCGGGCTAAAATTGCCGATTTTGGGTTGGCAAGGTCTTTTCAAGAAGATAAAAGTCATATTAGCACTGCCATTGCAGGAACTTTGTGAGTATTGTACTCTTCCAAAAATAAAAGCCTAAATGGTCTATGATTAATGGTTCTCACACCAAAACTAAGTTGGGACTTACTTTCTAGAAAAGTAAATTTTGTTATTAAAAAAGAAAGAAAACGTTACTTCAAAAATGATGTTTTGGCAAATTAAGTAAATTGAAAGTGAGTTCTCACTTTTAAGCACAACCAAACATGCTAAACTGAATTGACAAATTTGATCTCATAAATTATCTTGAAATCAAAATATGCAGAGGATATATGGCTCCAGAATACTTAGCCCATGGCCAGTTAACAGAAAAGGCAGATGTGTATAGCTTTGGTGTACTGCTGCTTGAAATGGTCACTGGTAGACAGAACAACAGGAGCAAAGCCGCCGAGTACTCGGACAGCTTAATATCTATTGTAAGTTCTGAAGTCTTTGCCATTCTATGTAATTCTATTAGTTGGTCATTGACCTTTTTCTCTTAACTGTTGCATTATTTTGGATGAAAATAGGTATGGAATCATTTCCAGCAAAGAACAGTGGACGAGCTGTTCGACCCGAACTTAATGCTGCATAATTATCATACCATCGACGTGAAGAATGAGATTCTAAGGGTTGTTCATGTTGGACTCTTATGCACCCAAGAGATCCCATCGCTACGACCATCCATGTCTAAAGCACTACAGATGCTGGTAAAGAAAGAAGAGCACCTTCCTGCACCCACTAATCCCCCTTTCATGGATGAGAAGACTATGGAACTTAATGACACGTGCGAAAACCCAACTTTTCCCATCAATTATGGGAATCTTGATTCGGTTGCAAGCATATCCCAGAGTATTTTCTACCCCAGGTGACTTCAAAAATATGAATTTGATTGGCAAATTTTAGCTGGAAATTTTGGACACAGCAGTTGATATGGAGTTGTAAAGGAAAAGGTGTTTGGTGTTTTCTTTTCCCGAATAATAGGGTATCATTTGTATTAATACTAGTTTGATGTTTTCTTCTATTAGTAGTCTCTCAAAGTAACAAATATTAAATTTTTACTGTTGCTTTTATTGTACAATTAATTTTAATCTACTGAAAAATTATCTACCAACTACCGTTTATTTGGCAAAGTATTAATTAAATCCTTCAGTTTTCAATGAAGCAAAAATAAATAAATAAAATCTTGTGGATGAGATCTCGACTATTTGTAGGAAATGTTATTTGAGGAAGTTACTTTAGACCAACTTTCCCTACCAACTCTTCTAAACACTTCCAGAAAATTATTTAAATATATTCAAATGCAATTTCTTAGTTTCAGGAGGAGCTTTTACCTTTTCAAAAATACATTATAAACGATCTTTAAAACTAAATTACTCATATATCAGTCGTTTATGGACATTATATTATATATTGTCAAATTAAGGTTGCACAATTTTTCACAAATTAACCAACATCAAGAAAAGCACTGGCTTCAGCTAATTCAATTCTGAAATTTCATTTACATGTAGAGCATAATGTATAAAGATATATGAAAGAAATTATTCTATCACACAACTGAAAAAATTGTCTTTCTGTGCATTCTCCTCTCATTACAAACGACTCTAATTGTATTTGACATCGTTAAGCTAAGGCTTGATTTGACCCCTTCTCCTTTATCATAGACCGTTGTTTAAGGCTACATAAAAGTCACGTGATTCGTACTAACTTTTTAAGTCATTGGATGTCTTCATTTAATATCGTGAACTTGTTTGTCGAAGGACTTGCAAAACAAGACCTCGGGCACCAAAGGTAAGCGTTATTGCCCTCTCCCCTCCAACAGTTGAGAGAATATTGTAATTGTAAGGACAACAACACGCAAAACGGAAGCTACAAATAATAACAGATCGAATGAAGTAAATCAAAATCCAATTCAGATTCTAGTTGGGCTCAGAATCCAGTTACA
>CAIGRP010030066.1:0-36592 GCA_903798385.1 Fraxinus cuspidata
ACCTGGGTATCAAAAAAAAAAAACATCTTTATCTAACATGCACGCACGTGCTCAACCATGAATCTTTCATTTATTTAAATATTTTTTTGAAACCAGTCATTTATATAAAATAAGTAGATCTAATATTGGCGCCTACAACATAAAATTGTCCATTCTATTACAGGACCACATGGTACATTGGTACTCACTGATTTTAGAGACGTTACAATTTTTTATTTTTCTAAAATAGAAGAAGATTTCGAAAGTACAATATCTGAAATTTTAGGATGCAATATTTTTACTTCAGGAATTCTAACTTCTAACACTAATGCCATATCTACCTATGAAAGGTCGTGGAGGTTCGAAAATGATTGCAAGTATGTGATTTTTCACAGCCTACTGTTGGGGGGACAAGAACAACGAAAAATTGAGTTTTGCTACATGTACACCCTCGTTTTTCCACTTCGTTTACATAATTTATAATTTGTAAGATTTCACACCATCTTTCACAAAAAACACAGTTAATTCATTCGCTAAAACCTTGCCACATATTCATCTGTTGCAGGGGCAGACTCAGCAACTGGCGAGGGGGCGCGGTCGCCCGTGCTAGATCCGCCGAGCCTTCAATTCCGTCGGGTGATTGACTGTTGCAGAGAGAACAGAGAAGGACAGAGAAGACGGAGAGGAAGGAAGAAGACGTATAATGTTTAGGTGGGCCTTTTTTTGTTTTGGTCCATTTGTTTTTGGCTGAGAGAGTTGAGCCTTTTTAAAATGAGGCCCAATTAAATGAAATAATTTTCATCATCATCACATTAACCCGATGCTCCGGCGGTCCGACCTTTTTCCTGTTTTCTGTTTCTGTTCGTTTCTTTTCTTTTCCTTTTTTTTTTTGTGTGTGTGAATACATTTATGAATTTAAAGAAAACGGCAAGAATTAAAAAGATTAGCATTTCAGTTTTCAGTTTTTCACGGCATGGGACGGTGTTCACTAATTCATTACTGAAGTTAGATGTCGATAGATGAAACACCTGGGTTCCTCCTCTTTGGTGACGTACCGAATCCATTCCGATGGTTGGCTGGGTTCTATATATTCTGCGAAGGAGTGAGCATTTAGAAGAGAGAGATGAGCAACTATATTTGTTAGAGTGACAAAGTTCAATTAAGGTTGATAAATGATCTGCCTTCATGGTTTGCTTATGATTATATAGACAGATTAGTAACTTAAAAAAAAAAAAAACTATTTCTGTTGATTTACTATCCATATTAACTTTTCCTTTTTCTTGTTCTTGTTTTAATTTAATTAACACTAGTTACTTATTGGTTTCTTGAATCATTCTTGACAAGTCCACTAACTATTGGATTGTTAATTCATTATGCTAAAGCTTGTAATAAATGAATAAATTAATTGTACAATTGATGGCAAATTTCACTGAAGTTTCTATAAGGGGCGTGCCATGGTATACTGCCCAGTATTAGTTTCCAGAGAGGATGTTGTGAACTTAATATGTTTCTCTCAATACAACAAAACGAACATATGTTGAACTGTGTTCATTTTTAAGTTTTACTGGTACACTGATCAACAAATATTTCCATTTTGAAATTGGTTGAATGATAATTTAGTGATTTAAATGGAGAAAAAGATTTTTGCAAAAATTGAGAATGAGACAATATTACAACGTTTTCAAAACATAAGACTCCGTAGAATACAGTTGTCTATCATAGTTACATAATATGTTGCATCGCGTATTTTTTTAGTATTTTGAGTTGTATTGAATTATGTTTTCATATATATATATATATATATATATATATATATATATATATATATATATAATTTTTACGTTTTAGTACGTTTACATATATATTGAACAATTTTTAATGTTATAAGTGCGTTTACATATATATTGAATAAAATTTAATATTATTTAATTAAATATTAATAAACGACCCTGCTCTTACGATGGCTAATTGTCGACGGTCAATAGTCAACATCTGTCTGAATTGAACTTTTGTGCTGGGTGCGCCACTGATCTATTGTAATCGAGGATGTAGCTATTTTTGTACAAACAACTTTATCGTTTTTCAGAGCCAAAGTTATGTGATTTGGACCCCCCAAACCTGAAACAACTGGGTTTGAAATTTGAAATAACATTGATTGGAGCTTTACAGAGGAAGTTATGAACATGCCGTTAAAACAAAATTCTTTTTTTCTTAAACTAATTTTCATTCACATTTTTATAATAAAATATTCTGTGAGCAAATTATAAATTTGTTTTCTTACTTTTTAACCACACAATTTTCAAAAATTTACTATTTCAAAACTCATTTTTCTAGAAAAAAAAACTCATTTTGATAGTTGTCTAATAGGGCTAAATTGCAAAAATAATCACTTGTTCATATTTTCATGACAAAAATAATATAAGTATTGAACACACATATTCTAATAGTGTTGATGCCTCAATACCAATTTCAGACGAGGTATCAAATATTTCAATCAAATAGATTTTGGCGCGAATTGACTTGGAGAAGAGACGACGACGACACAAATTCAGTGATGACTACATATCTGAATATATAGAAGGCTAGAATATCGACCATCAATTTCTAATGAATGCCATGTTTTGCAATTTTTAATATTATGTCTACAATCTTAGTTTCATCTATACTTGTTCACGATCGATCTCGAATTCGAGTGTTTAACTGATTGATCTTTAATTATTGTATAAACAAGACACGACTTTAAAAAAATTGAATTAAAATTTAAGTCAAAGTCAACGATTAATTATAATCACATATTTTATAGGATTCACTGTTGAAACTTCATGAAACTTTATAAAATTAGAAAACCTAGTTACTTAATTTTCAAGATCCTCCATGTCAAATTATCAAGAAAATTAATAATGCGAAACATGCCTTAATTCTTGGAGAATAATTCTTTAATAATGGATCTTGATTTCGGATTTTGAATCTTGATTATTGGCTCTTTTGGTTTTTGAGTTCTTGATCTTGATTTTGGCCTCTTGCTTCATAATTATGATTGTCTTGTTCTTCAATTTAATTGCTCCAATCATTTTTCTTGATTCTTGTTTTTTAAACTAGATTCTTGATTGTGGGTTTCTTGATCTTCCTCTTCAATATGCATTCTCTTGTATTTTTGTGTTGATAGAATGTCACAAAGAATGAAAAGTTCCATATGAATTGTGGACCATAACTCTATTTATAGTTTTTATATGTATTTGGCTCATCGTAAAATACAACCCTAATGAATCTGATCTCTACACATGTAATCCGATCTACACTTTGTTTAGATACCATAAGTCCAACAATTTAATTCTTTATTAGACTACTTTAGTTGGGCTCAACTTTAAAATAATCTTATACACAATTAATTACATATGTATGTCAACTTGACAAATTAATAAAACCAACAATTTCCCGCTTGGGTTTCATATGTTATCTTATAAATGTGTATAACCTTACAACTTCAAAACTTTTGTTATCATAACCAAAAGTATAGCGGTCTTTGTTACAAATATCATAATTAAACCCTCAATGGTCACGTATTTCAATACAATCAAATGATACGGGTCAACTGTGGATGTATAGCATGTAAATTTTATGTAATATAATCCAAACATGCTTATTTCCAACTGGTCATACCTTATTCTTTAATGAGATCAACCATAAACTTTAATCAGAATGGAACTGAACTGAATACTTTATTTCCAAAATAATCGAATATATATAGATAAAAATATGTCTAAAAATAGACAACATCTGAATATAAACTCTCACTAAACTGTCATATCATCAAAAGGTGTAACACCTATGTGAGTGTTACATATTTGCATCTCAAATCTCTTAAGAACCTTATCGATATAACTCTTTTGTGATAATAAAAAAATACACCAATTACGATCCCTATATAACTATACCCTTAATAAAAAATAAGCATCACCAAAATTTTTCATTTCAAAATTCCATAATAGAAATCTATTAGTTTCGTGCAATAAACTAATATCATTGCAGACAAGCAGTATGTCATTGACATATAATACCAAAACATATGCTTACTTCCACTGAATTAGTGATATACACAATCATCAACTGAATTTATCTCAAACCAATTGATATAATTATTCGATGAAATTTGTGATATCATTACAGGAAGCCAGCTTAAGCCCATAGATAAATTTCTTTAATTTGTAAATCATCTGACGTAGTTTAAGATCAAAATGTGTCACAAATGCTATAATAGTCCTAAAAGAGTTTTTCAAAAAAAAAAAATTGAAGAAAAAAAGCTTTTTGAGTAAGGGCATTCGCAACAAGACAAGCCTTATATTTCTCTACATCACCTTTCGAATCCCTTTTGGTTTTAAATATTCAGTTACAACCAATGAGTTTCGTACCTTTAGGCAATGAGATGAGTTCCCAAACGTCATTGTTACTCATGAACTTTATCTATTTATGTTTAATATCAATCCACTATTGAGAAATATTCATTTGCACGGCTTGATGAAAGTTGAATGATCAGATCTTCTTCCATCAATCCACGCCATCCTTATTTTCTTGGAGAAAGACTATAAAGTCATCCAAAATTTCATTTATCATTTTTGTGGTGGATTTTCTTAATGAAATTTGCTCTTGAGGTTGTTGAGTTTATTTTTCTAAAACAATCTCTTGATTGTGTATAGAGAATTTTGTAATATTCTCTTGATCTGAAATTACTTCTTGAACAAGATTTGGAACAAGAATTTGTCATTGATCTTGATCATTGTCAATTGCACCAAAAGAAATATATACATATTCTTCCTCCAAGACAAAATCTTTAACTTTATAATCTTATCTCCACCCCCGGCAAACTCTACCTCCTCAAGGAGTCGGATATTTTTCGTTTCAAAAATTGACTTAATAAAGGGATCTTAAAATTAAAATAAAAATTTGTAACCCCTTAACAATTGCTTTATTTGGAACTTTGTTGATAATTTAAGCTGTTATTTTTAGTGCTTCTACCTAGAGAGATTCTGACAATTCCACATTCCTCTAAGAATTTAGCAAATACCCTGAACTTTGTTATCTTGATTCATCATATTTGTCATAGTATTCACCATTATGATAAGATTTGACTTGTTAAATTCTTTTATAGAGTTTTTCAACCTCAACCTTGTATGTCTTGAACATGCTAGTGTTCATGATTTCTCATAGATGAGATTAGGGGTGTCAACAAGTAGAGTCGAGTTGCGAGCCGAAAATTTTTGCTCGAGCTCGGCTCGAGTAAAAATATTTCGAGCTTTTTTATGCCCAAGTCGAGCCAAGCCAAAAAATTTAAGCTCGACCCGAGCTTTTGGCTCGGGCCTTAGTGAGCCGAGCCTGGCCGACTTTTTTTTTTTTAATTCGTGACAAATTTAATTTTTCTAAAGAATTTAAAATTTGTGTAATTTATACGTATTATAAATAATAACTAAATATTAACATATAAAAAAATTTATAACTAAAATGAAAAGAAAAAAAAAAGTGGCTGACAAGTTTTTTTTAAGGCTCACGTGCCGGGCCGGCTCGAACCGACACCTCAACCAGGGGCTCAGCCCCATCGAGCCACGAGCCAGCCCGGCTCGAGTCCGAGCCGACGAGCCATAATGCCATCCCTAGATGAGATATAGGTAGCCATAGTGAAAAAAATTCGTCTATAAATATAGTGAATTATTGTTGAACATTCCAATAAGTCGAAGTGAATGGCTCATAGATATCCGTATGAATTAGTTTTAAAACGTCTGAAGTCCTATTGGCACATAATCTCCTTATATTTGTTTGTTTTCCCTTAATCCATGTTTGTTTCTCATTTTTTTAAATACATTTTTCTCCCTCTTATTTTCAATCACACATTTTTTAATAAAATAATATTACACACAAATAAAAACCTTTTCATCCATTTTTAACTAAAAATTCTCCATTAATCTACAATTCCAAAATACATTTTACATCAAATAATGTAACTCAAACATGTCCCTAATGTAATTAATATAAATACTTAAGTTTAAAATTAAGGGAACAAGAATTCCTTCTAACACAAGATGTTTCATTCTCTTTTGAGAGATGTGACCTAATCGCTTATGCCATAACGAAGCGGAATTCTCATGATTAATTTATTTTTAATACCACGTGAATTCACATGCAGGGTTTCTTTATAAGATGCAATCGTAGTAAACAAATATAGGTTATCATAACCGAATATGGAATTGGCACCCACAATATTTGAATTAAGAAAAAGATCAACTGACTATTTTCAATTGAACAATAGTAACCGAATTTGTCCAATGTAGAAATAGAAATCAAATTTTGTCCAAAAAGATGGTACCGCAAATGCTTCTTTCAAATCCAAATAATAACAATTTTTTAATGATAACCTAAAGTCCCTATAGCCTCAACTTTAATTGATTTGTCATTGTCCCACATAGATGAATCTTTCAACATCAATTGGCTTGGCAGTTTAGGCAATCCCGCATAGACACACTTATGTGAGTAGTGGTACCGAAATTTATCCACCAAACGTGTCTAGGTATTGACACTAAATTAACTTTAAAATAAACCAAAGTGAGAAGTGTATTTTTCTTTACACGCCAAACGCGGTATTTAGTACCGTCTTTCTTTATATATTCCAAATTTTCACAAAAGTAACAGCCAAATTTATTCTTTTCAGACTTTCGCTGCTCATATTGAATCGCACCGGATGCAACTTTTTATTCCTTATAACTTGTTCTTAAAAGTACGTGCCAAGTGAGTAATATCTATTTTATTTTACTTTAGCCTTTCTTCTTCTTGTACATAATATGGAATGAGCTTATTAAGAGTACACTTTCACTTTTGACAGTTGTAATTGACCTTAAATTAGCCGAATTGTGCAAGAATAGAAATCAAAACTAAATATACGAGCAAGTCATCAAACAGCTCGAACTTTAATACTTTTAGTTTTGAAGTAAGATGAGACATCTCCTTGATATACTCCCTTATATTTCTTTACTTTTATACTTTAGTAAAACTAAGTTCGTTAAAAGTGTGCTAGTTTCGACCTTATTGCCTTTTGCATAGCATTTTTATCAATTTCATCAAGAAATTCCTTGACAGTAGTTACATTATCGGACACAACGTCCCTGAATGCGATGGATTAACCGAATAAAGAACTCAAACTAAATAACATGTTCATGTAGGAATCCTTATTGGATAATCAATAATTCAAATAATGGCGAACTCTATCACAAGAGATCGAGCACAACATTGATATTTAGTTCTTGGACATAAGTACTAACTTGTAAGTGACACTCTTAGTGTAGTAATCAAATATTCAGTAAATCCGATCAAACATTAAGTCTATCTTTGGATTAACTCAATGTTCACATAATGAAATACTTTACAATTGTCACATATTTATCACCACACGTGTGTAAATAATTCGGCCAAATATTAACCTTCATTTGGGCCGATCAATACTTGCATGAATTACGTACACACAACTTTCCTAATATTCCAAATAAATTAATTTAGTTAAGAGATGTTACTTTGACAATATGTTGTTTCAATTAATCTATTTCAGAAAACTAGCAATCCGAAAGCAACAATGCTATGCGTACAATGATTAGGGTGTTGTAATTTTTACAACACCCTCACATAGGGTTAATTAGTGGGCCCACCCTAATGTGAGGTTGTAAATTTTTAACACCCTAATTATTGTGCACTTGAACTTCTTCATCCAAAGGAAACTTTGGTACCAACATTGGAATTTGATTGTCTTCCTTTTTATTTTATAACAAAAAAATAAATACAGCAGTGCCCGAAAATTGGCGCTGCAGCATCGTATCTGTACCGAGCGAAATCTTTAAACTGGATTTTATTCCCATGAAATTCCAATTGGATGACTATCTAAAACTTGCCTTTTTTCCATGAATCATTATAAAATTGAAATAAATAGGCAGCAATTGGGCATCTAATTGCTATTTAAAATAAAATCGCAACTCAGCCCTTATATATTATAACTTTTGACTTAATTAAAAAAAGAAAATCCTCAAAAAATAACAAAAATTGAAATCTAGGGCTTGAATTCACATCCCAAAATTAAAAAATCCAAAATATGAATTTCAACCCTAAATTTTTTCTTGAATCTCAATGATTTAACATAAAGGCGGCTCTGATACAATTTTATGAAATTTTAAACTTTGTAAATCTATAAAACATAATTATTTAATTGCCAAGATCCTCTATGTCAAATCATAAAAAAAATTAATAATGCGGAATATGCCTCAAGTCTTAGGGAATAATTCTTTAATAATAGATTTTGATTTCAGATCTTGAATCTTGATTATTGGTTTTTTTGGTTCTTGATCTTATTTTTGGCTTCCCGCTTCATAATCTTGATTGTCTTGTTATTCAATTTAATTGTTCCAATCTTTCTTCTTGATTATTGTTTTTTAATCTAGATTCTTGATTGTAAGTTTTCCTGATCTTCATATTCAATATACTTTATTTTATATTCTTGTATTGATAGGTTGTCACAAAAAATGTAGAATTGCATATGAATTGAGGGCAATAACCCTATTTATAGTTTTAATATGTATTTGACCCATCGTCAAATAATACTTAAATAGATCCGGTCTCTACAATATAATCTGACCCACATTTTATTTAGATGCCAAAGCCCACCAATTTAATTTTTATTAGACTACTTTAGTCGTGTTGAATTTTAAGATAGTCTTATACACAATTAATTACATATATAGGTCCACATGTCAAATTAATAAACCAAATATTAACAACTTTTAAATCACAAATTCTATCAATTTTAATCAAAATCTACTAAAAATTCAATTTTTATCTAAATCAAACCTGACTTAAACATATTATGCTTTTTTTGGTAGAGATTAAATTAGATTTTTAATAACTTATAATAAAAATCGATGAAATATATGGTTAAAAAATTATCAATCCTATAAAACATATTATTAAAATTAATTCTTCTGCATAATAAAAATTTAAAAAACTCACTTTTAAGAAGGAGAAGCATGAATAATAGTGACGGAACCAAAATGTCCAGGTTCTCTTCATTTAATGTTTAGTAGGCCACACCTCCGACCCCATTCAAACCCCGCAACCCACCCAAGAATCGTCATTTGTCCTCTGCTTCAGACCTTTTTGTAGCCTTTTAATTCTATAACAGTATCGCCAATTTCCCAACTTTCTATATATGCATAATATCTACTCTATTTCTGTATAAAATCTGAAATGCAACTGTAGTTTTTTGGGCTTCTTCTCATTGGAATTTTCTGTTATTGTTTTCATTCAGTCAGCGATTTTTGTAGTTGACTAACGTTTTTTTGGTGTTTTCTGCAAGTGGGTTGGTAGCAATTTTTGTAATTGGAAAAACGTCTAATCTTGTTGTATGATGCTGTTTTGATCGGTGTAATTAGGTGTATTGAGATTAGAAGGGTTAATCGTCGTGTTCCATTTTTTTGATGCAATTTGTCAACTTAGTGAAAAGTGATTGATTATTGTCAATATTTTCGGAAGTTGGGTGCAGCAAGAAGGTTTAAGATAGTCTTTTTCGAATATAGAAAAATAAAAGAACATAGAAAAACAGGAGATGATTCTTTGGTTCATGAATCTTTTATCCCTTCATCGAGAATTTAGCTCTTTCTGCATCTAGATTAGAGCAAGTAATTTTGTTGTGATCTGTTCTATTATTTTTCTTGTGATTTGAAAATTACAGTGTTTACTTTCCCTTTTGCGCAGGTATTTATTAAGAATATGGAGGAAGATATCGTTAGGGAAGGAAAAATATTTTTGATGAAAGTATATATGAGTAGTCGGTCAACTGGGAATCTTGGATCTTGAGGAATGGTGGTTTACTAGATCTAGAACTATGGTAGAATGGTTTGGGTATTATTTTGTTATTTTATGTCATCAATAGATGTGCGTTTGCAGAAAAAATCACATCCAAACCTGGGGTTTGGGGTTTAATTTCAATTGATTGAGGTTTTGTAAATTGAATTTGATACATTGATGGATTGAGAAAAAAGTAGTCTCCGTGTCTGCAATGTTAAAGCTGGTAGTTCTACAATTGTCTATTGCCTTGATTATTGTCTCAGCATTTGCAGTCGATATTGAATTCTCCAACTGCAACTGTGATGACGATGGATTTTGGAGTCTCAATCATATTCTTGATTGCCAGAAAGTGAGTGATTTTTTTATTGCAATCGCCTATTTTTCGATTCCAATCGAGTTGCTTTACTTTCTTAGCTGCTCGAATGTTCCATTCAAATGGGTGCTTCTCCAATTTGTTGCATTTATAGTCCTCTGTGGGTTGACTCATCTGCTCAATGGCTGGACATACTATGGTCCTCATTCTTTCCAATTGATGATGGCGCTTACGGTAGCAAAAATTTTGACTGCCCTTGTCTCTTTTGCAACTGCAATTACTCTCTTGACTCTGATCCCTCTTCTTCTCAAAATAAAAAGTTAGGGAACTCTTCTTGAGGCAAAACGTGTTGGAACTTGATCAGGAGGTTGGGATGATGAAGAAACAGACAGAGGCGAGCATGCATGTCCGGATGCTTACCCAAGAAATTAGGAAGTCGCTTGATAAGGACACAATACTATACACGACTCTTGTTGAGCTTTCCAAAACCTTGGATTTGCAGAATTGTGCAGTTTGGATGCTGAATGAGAATGGAATGGAGATGGACTTGACCTATCAGTTGAGTGCAACTTCGAGGGAGCATCATAGGATGCCAATGAGTTCAATTTCCATAAATGACCTGGACGTGTTAGAGATTATAAAAAACGAAAGAGTGAGATTTTTGAGACAAGAATCGGTTTTGGGAGCTGCAAGCTGTGGTGGGAGTACTGAGACGGGTGCTATTGCAGCAGTTAGGATGCCGATGCTTCGTGCTTCTAATTTCAAAGGTGGGACACCAGAGTTTGTTGATACTCGTTATGGCATATTAGTTTTGATTCTTCCAAGTACAAACTATAGAGATTGGAGCAATGATGAAATGCAGATAGTAGAAGTGGTTGCTGATCAGGTGGCTGTTGCTCTGTCCCATGCTGCAGTTCTTGAAGAGTCTCAGTCAATGAGGGAGAAACTGGAAGAGCAAAATTGGGTTTTGCAGCAGGCTAAAATGAATGCAATGACTGCAAACCAGGCAAGGGATGCTTTTCAAAGAGTGATGAGCAATGGGATGAGGCGCCCACTTCATTCAATATCAGGCTTACTAGCCATATTTCAAGACGAGAATAAGAGATCTGAACAGGGGATCATTGTCGACACAGTGCTTAAAACTAGTAATGTTCTCTCGACTTTAATAAATGATGCAATGGAGACATCTGCCAAAGATGATGTTAGATTTCCATTAGAGATGAGACCCTTTCGGCTGCATTCTATGATCAGGGAAGCTTCGTGTCTTGTTAAGTGCTTGTGTGTTTACAAAGGCTTTGGTTTCTCCACAGATCTTCCTAATTCTTTGCCTAATGAGGTCATGGGTGATGAGAGGAGGACATTTCAGGTATTGCTGCATATGGTTGGGCATTTATTGAATGTCAGTGATGGAAAAGGGTCAGTCATATTCCGGGCTGTTGAGGATGGTGGAACTGAGGGCAGGAATGACAATTTGTGGGCAGCAAAAAGACCAAGCACTACTGATGAGTATGTGAGCATGAAATTTGAAATTGAAGTTAACGATGAACGTTTTCGATTGGAAAGCTCGACACCTGCAAATTATTTAGCTGGCAGGAGGAAAAACTACAAAGAAATAAAACAGGGACTGAGCTTCAGCATGTGCAAAAAGCTTGTGCAGGTGAGGATTCTGAATTCATCAATTTCTTTTACTTGGGGTTTAATTAGTTCACTTTTTGTTAACAACTGTTGCACAATTACTCCTAAAATTTGAATTAGTGCTACTGGGTGAGTGTGTTTTCATCGGAACTCCAGATAGTTTTAATATTAAATGCACAGAATTCTACGTGCCATCCTACTTAGCTTATGTCTTCTACTTTCCTGGATGCTAATTTTAGTTGAGTTTCTTTACAGCATGCCATTATTGGTCGTTGATGCTTTTTGCTATATTTTTGTTTATAAGTTTGATACATGAATGCAATCTGAAACAAATTAAAGCTTCATTTGCACATAGGGAAATATGAGTTAAGTCATAAACTCTATTAATATATGGTATAGAGTTGAAAATAAAATTTTTCTTTCAATTTTTTGTGGGTTGAGTTTTGTCCTAATACCATACATTTTTCCGTTAGTTCTTGATGACTGTGCCAAGAGTTACCTCGTTCCTACTAGGGAGTGTGGGTGAAAGGTGAAAGATAAGAGTGTGCAAAGGGTTAAATCACTACAAGGGAGTGAAGGTGATCGGCGGAAGTCGCTTGAACACACATGTAACTTGTGAGGAGGTTTTTGCAAAGGGTAAAAAGGAATGTGGACCATAAGTTTTCTAATAATCTTGGTAGCATCTTTTGTTTTGTATATAAATGGCAAGGACCAGAGTTTTTTTTGAGTATTCTAGGATGGTTCTAGTGCAGCATAAGAATCAACCTGCAACTTGTTACCCTTCCTGCTTCATTCATTTAGAGTTTTCAAGATTTGTCAAGCACCTTAGATAGTACTTTAAACCTCGTGTGCTCCTTAAAAGATCTTCTAAAATTTAAGACAGTACATGAACTGTATTTTATATTCCGCCAAGTTCAACTTTATTCTCCAACAGGCCCACAACTGAATAACCTTGATTTAATACCTCTGAAAGAATTTCTAGGCTTGTGAAAACAGATTATGTTTTCAGAAGCATATGAAGGACGTGGGCATCTCATTTTCACGTAAGTTACTATTGTAATATTTTCTACTTGACACAATCTGTGACAAAGTGTTATCTTGTTTTACTAAGCTGACTTTGATCGTGGAAACTAGATTCATTGCTAAATGCGCTTATCTGTTATCTTTTAAATTCTTTTTTCATCCCCCGTGTAAAATCAAGCACATTGAGAAAATTTGTTATCTAACCTTTGATGAACATAAGATCTAGTCACTTTAATCAAGCTTGACATGTGAATGGTGTGATGATTGGTTGCTTTTTTAAAAGCCTGCGGAATGTCTTTTTTAGTGCTTGTGTGTAAAAATGAGCTCCTTTAGTACATCTCTTAACTAGATCATTGACGAACACATGATTTAATTACATATTTAGCTGTGCATGTTATGGGTGGATGTGAGGAATGGTCACAAGTCCTGCTGAATTGCTTTTATTTCCTTTGCAAGTTTTGATAATGTCGGGTTCTGGGGATGCATAGTAGCTTTGCTATCAAATCTTGAACTTCGCTTGCACAAGAGGGATTCTATTATCCATACACTTCGCTTAAATGCCAAAATAATGTGTCATGAGCCCAATGTCACCATTTAAAACTCAGGATCTTGGTTATTCTTGGTTTACCAGGTTGATGTTATATTGTTTTTGGCATTGACATGGAAGAGTCCATATATCTTAAATTACGAGGGAAGTTCTAATGTTTATTTTGTTCGAATCTTAGTGCTTCAAAGTCCTTGGGTGATTAGGCTAAAGCAACGTTAACTTGGGATGCTGGTAGCTTTAGAAGGGCAGTTCTCAAGAATAGGATTGACAAAATGGTGGTATTGAGTTTGGGCACCTATGTGCCGTCACTTGAATTGCTAGATATTTTACATCTGCCACAAACCTGAAGCCTCCAAATTTCTGCTTATTACCTGTTTCTTTTCTTTTCTTTTTCCCTCTTTTTGAAGTCTAACAGGCTGAAAGGGAAAAACATAATTGAAGGCGGAAAATATGAAGTGAAGGTGGATATTAGTTTGATACAGGCTTTGAGTTTCTTTGAAGATTAGAACAAATTAAGAAACACATATACACATTTATGTCAAAGGAGATTAACGAGGGAATTATGATGAATTTAAATTTGTTGTGGCTGTACATGTGCTAGTAGTATAGAAGACATGTAGAAATCTTTGTATTGGAGATCTTACCAAGTTTACACTTTAGATACTGGAAAGAGATTAGAATTTATTGTGAAGGATTTTCTGAGATTTGATCTATTCTCTTATCTAGAAGTGATTGATTTGCATTAGGAATTTAAGATGTAAAACATTAAACAAAGGGATGGCATATACATGCCAGTAAACACCAAATGTGTATGGGTTGAGCTCACGATCCCACAGTTGAGAAATTCAAAGACAAGAAAAGAGCACTTGTCTTGGCCTAGAATCCAAAAGAAGACTTGTCTTGTCCAAAGATCCAACAACACATTACGAAAGAAAGCACATTGATATAAGATAACTTCATATATAATTCAAGTTTGCAAGATCAAAATACCGATTACCCACATTTTCAACAAGCCTCCCCTTATGGCCTTTCACATGGTTTTGCTCACTTCGTGCTATACCACATTTAAGTTTCTTTAATTCTTTTCCCTGGAAGGGAGAGGTTGGGAGAGCATAAATTTTATTGTCCAAATTACTACTGGAGGATAGGAATCGTGTTTGGACTTGCATAGGTCTGTAGGACACTGGTACAGTCAATGTTTGGTGAGAAATTGTGTTTGGACAGTTCTACTTAATAAACACTATACATCTCTAAGTAATAATTAGGTCAGTGTTTAAGATTGTAACTGATTAGCAAATAACCCAGCACTTTTTAAACCTTGTCTCCTGGTATAATCAGATATATAATCTATGTATATTGTTGCTCTCAAATAGGTTTCACACACTTGAAAACCATTTGACAATATCTCTCGTTTCTTTTCACGGAATAGCATTTAAGAAATCATTTTACCTGCATTTGACCAAAATTGAAGTATACGAGCCTTAACATCCTTCTTGTACAATCGAACTGTACAAGCCTTTGGCCGTAGGAGCAGGGAATCTAATCTTCAAAATAACTTATCCCTGTTGATTTCTGGTTTATCATTGTATAAATGTATTTATCCATGTTGATTTCTAGTTTATCATGTTGCTATTCCATTTTTCGAAATTTCCATGCAAGTTGAGTTTACGAACTTCATTGCTACTATTGTTTAACTTGATCGTGTTGTGGTGCAAAAATTTCTGCAGATGATGCAAGGTAATATCTGGATGTCCTCAAATTCAGAGGGACGCGTGCATAGTATGAGTTTTACTCTCAGATTCCAGAAGCAGTCTTCTTTTAGAAGACACGTGTTTGAACTTGGGAATTCCGAGCAACAGATCTCAAACTCGAAGCTGAGGGGACTTAGAGTAATATTAGCTGATGATGATGATATAAATAGAATGGTTAGTAAAAAGCTGCTGGAGAAACTAGGCTGCCAAGTAACTACCGTTTCATCTGGTTTCGAGTGCCTGAGCGCTCTGGGGCCATCTGCCACTTCTTTCCAGGTTGTCATTTTGGATCTTCAGATGCCAGAAATGGACGGGTTTGAAGTTGCTCTGAGAATCCGCAAGTTCTGCAGCCGTAATTGGCCGTTAATCATAGCCATGTCAGCGAGTGCAGAGGAGCATATATTGGAAATATGCTTACAAGCCGGCATGAATGGCCTTATTCGAAAACCTGTTCTTCTCCAAGGAATGGCTGACGAGCTCAGGAGGGTCCTGCAAAGATCAGGTGAAGGGCTGTGAAAGAATGCTAAATCAAAATCCTCAGATTAAAGTTAATAGAAAAATCAAGTGGAAATCAACTGTTAATGATTTTTCTAACCAACTACTCTCATTAATATTCAGGTAATTAATTAGCTTTACATCAAAATTATTCCATTTGAACAGTCTGTGGTAAGCTATTGTCTACTTGGTTGTTCACCTACAATCTGATCATCTCCTTTTGAATTATTATGATAACTAAAATTAATTTTAATTAATCACCTTCAGAAAATGATTTCAACATATTTTAATAGGGTAAAAGATCTGAATGGTCCCCCAAACCAAAACTTTATATTATGTGCAAAAAAAGGGTTCTCAAATTCGTCCCTTAACATTAAGTCGTGAATCTTGTTACTCTTAAAAAGAATTTCGTCCGAGTATGGAACTTGGGTTTGGGTTTAATAGTTCTCGGAAATTTCATGTTTAAAGTAGCTCATTTTCGTCCTTGATTTTTCATTTCTCATCAATTGAATATACTATGATAATCTTCTCGTGAATTAGAACATGTTCAGTCTTCAAACTTCCATAATCAATTAACGAGTCGCGCTTAAGTAGTTGGTTCAAATTGATCAAAACTAACTCAATTAAAATAAATATTCAACGAAGTTTCGCTTGTAAGAAGATACCACTACATCCTTACTTTATAGATCTCAATTTCTAATAGATGCATGAATAATTTTGACGAGTACACGACTTTCAAAGAAAAACAAATGCACACTTGGTGCACATTTGGCCAAACTTAAAAGAAATTACAAGTAAGTTTCATTACAAGTAAATAAGTATAGCCTATGTTTGATTCACGTTTATAAACACTCAAATGTCTATTTATTCACATATTTAAAAATTCACTCATCCATCATTCTTTTATATTTATTTATAACTTAAATAGTTTTAAAACACTTCCTCAACACGCTTAGAGTACGGACCATCTTCAAAACATCGAGGGCTTACTTAATCGAAAGAATAATGCTAAATGTACATTCCATGGTTTACATCTTTTTTGACATGCTATGTGTGTGCGAAAAATTTTGGACGGAAAAATAGTATTTTTTTTTTTTTAAAACTTGCGAATGAGGGGAATGGATTTATATGATTATAACATTGATGTCAAATAGAATGTACATGTAACATGATTGTAGTTGAAATGAGGGGAATGGATTTATATGATTATAACATTAAGCTGTGGAGCTTTATTATTGTCGCTTCCCTGAGTCGGCATGTGGACTGACCGTTACGGTGAGGTCGTCGTGAGATTTAAAAGGGGGACAAGAAGCCCCCTTCCTAGTGTGGCACCCGAATCAAAATTTTATTAATGATAGTTTAGAAATTTACGACCTTGTAAATTTCCTCTTAAGAATTTGATTCATCGTAAATTTTGATTTTACCTAATTTTTCTTATAAATTGAGAGCATCATTAGACTTTTAAATTATCATCATAAAAGAGAGGTTAGAGAAGATAGGTGTATAATTTTCTCTTGTAAACTTCTCTCATCAGAGTGAATTATTGCAGTGGCAGAAAAGAACATAGTTCACATTACTCTATAAATCTTGTATCTATTATTACTTTCCGCTAATTGATTGCTCTTAGTAGAATAGAATTATGATTTCTAATTCTCAATAATTGGTATTAGAGCTTTAGTTTTGATTGAGAGCAATGATGGCGAAGAAGGAACGTCAATTGGAATATGTAAGTTTGATCGTATGGATTTTGCATTTTGGAGAATGCAGATTGATGATTATTTGTACCATAAAAAAATGGATTAGCCTCTTTTGAATGTGAAATCGAAAGGAGTGAAGGACGATAAGTGGAAACTTCTTGATTGTCACGTGTTGAGTGTTATCCGATTAACATCGTCAAAAAACTTTGGTCACAATGTGGCAACAAAGAAAACCACGATAGATTTGATGAAGGTATTGTCCGATATATATGAGAAGTAATTCGCATGTAATAAGCTACCTCTGATGAAAAAATCATTTAATTTGAAGATTTTTGAATGTGCTCCAACATAAAACCTTCAATAAATTGTATACTTTTTTTAAGATCTAATCTAAAAAAACCTTATAGGGGATTAGTTGGTGGTAGGTGTCGTCGGTGGTGATAGGGTAACAGTAATGGTGGTGACGGTGTTGGTAGTGATGTGGTGGCTATGATGGTGCTGATTTTAAAAAGAACGACACACGTTATAACATCATGACGTGTTACAATTTTAAAGAAACTACGTATATTATAATATAGTTAAATTTAAATCAACATAAAGCGTAATTTATAATAACTGAACTTATTAAATGTAGGATTTCCCAAATTTTACTGCATAAAAAATTTATACATGTCAAAAAATTGCATACATTATAATAAAAAAATAAAATTTGACTGATTAGATATTTTAAAAGCTAGACCAAAACAACACATAATATTTCAACCGAAGAACTTCTTGTATTGCTCACTAGACAAAATGAGGACCATGGTAAAAGTAAAAAATCTATCCATTTGATTCTATATTTGTTCGAAAAAATTCTTAGCCAATTGCCAAACCAAAACATCCTTGGATAGATAGTATAGAGCATTCTTATCGAATGTGAGTCACATTATCATTATTTTACCAAAAAATTATCACATCACAATCGTTTAAAAAATAAAATAAGCACGATGAGATGATGTTTGCAATTTAAAAATAGAATTTAAGATACTACAAATGTATGTTATCATTGACAAATTTGCCTTTCCAATCTCACAACATGCCGAAAATATATTTGGTATGGTAAATAAAAAAAAAATCAAAATAATAAAACTAAGTAATAATTTTTTCATTAATTATATCATTTAATAATATTTCATATCTAAAATACGTTCTAAAAGAGAGAGAGTATAATTTCAAGTGTCAATGAGCATCTAATTCCATGCCCCACATCGTCTAGTCTACTGTAAGTGCTCTCCTCAATTTTTGTTAAACTACAAATGCTTTTGGTATCATTTATATGAATGGAATATGTAAATTTACATCGTTTTATATCTTTAAAACGACTTTGTTTGGTTTATATAGTACTTTTCCACCAATAAAATTAAAGCGCAATTGGCTTCTCTATCATGTTTATTAGAAATATAAATTTAAAAAACTTTAGTTTAAATTTCCGTAGAAAAATGTGTTTAGTAGATAGTTTAGAGTGGTTACACGTTAAAAGAGAGTCAAAATAAAAGAGTTTTTTTTTTTTCTTTGAAGGAAAATATGCTAAAATATCACAGTTGATAAGAAAAGAAAATTTGGTAGAATATTGCAATCATTCATTATATATTGACGTGGTTTGCTCGACATGATAGAGAGGAAAAAATTGGTCCAGCGTCGAAAGAATTTTTTTTGTTCTCTTGGTGATTTGTACAAATAGTTGAATATTAAGGGTGTTATAAACTTTATGTCGAATTTTTCCTATGATAAATGAGGATTCGGGTGAAAAGAGGAATTATATATAGGTGTACGGTGAAATTTATGTTGATGGCATGAAAAGCAAGGAGATTGTACCGTGATTTTTTTAGCAAAATTATTCGACACGAGCTAATTCTTGAAATTTGTTGTTCTAAATGATTATACTATTACTGCGGAGCATATTAATTCTCTGTTTTGAGAAATCTGATAGTTGAAGTTTAACAATTTTTCTCAAATGTAGTATCAAAAGCTGGAGAAGAGACGTCGAAGCTTTGACTCATTTTTTGTTAAGACGATGTTGGGAAAATTCAAAAAAGAGCCAAAATAAGAAGGTACTTTTCTTTTTGCATGCAGGAATATATGCCAAAAGTATAAATAAAAAAATTAGGACATGATAGAGAGAAAAAATAGCTCTTAACATTCAAAGAATTTTCTTGTTCTATTTGTGGTTTATACAAGGAATCGAACATTGTGAGTGGGGTAAATTGCGTCCGGTATTTTTCTTACTATACTTGAGGGATTGTATGAACGAGAAATTCTATATGATTCTAAGATTTCTATATGGTTCTAATCTTCTGTCTTCTAAATAATTATTTTTGAACGAGGTCTGGGGGATGAATAAAAAAATTAGTCTTAATTCTCAACATGGCAAACCTTGAAAAAAAAGCTAATTAGTTTTATTTTTTCATTTAATTTAATTTCCAAAAATAAGAGTTAATTAACTTATTTTCAGAAAACCTAAAAAAGAATTACTTAAAAAAATCTTAGCCAAAAATTCTCTAGTTGTCGAAAATAATGTATCAATTGTTTAGCCGCTCTTTGGTTTCACTAAAAATCATACTTTTGGTAGATTTCGATAAAAGTCGTTGAAATGTGTAATTGAAAAAGTTGATAAAAATGGTGGATTTTAATGTGTGATTGAAATTAATTGTTAACTTTGATTTAATTTTTTATCAATTTTTTTAGTCAAACCGAACAGGAACTTAATGCATTCACTAATTTATTCTTGCTGTAGAAGGCTGAAGAGGTCCTATGAATACAATGAACAACACGAATAGTAAGAGTTAAATAATACTAAAGTTTTATACTTCAATGTCAATCTCAATAATCCATAAAACTTGCTGGCCATTGTTGTCGATAGAAAATGGCTCTAAGGAAAAACAATAAAATGATCGTTGGCAAGGATGATGACATTGGAAATTGTCATTTTGCAACTTCTAAGCTGACTATGTTCACATTTTATAGTATATAATTGAGTAGGTATTACCTGCTTTTCGTAAAAATATAATATTTCTACGGTAATGCTCAAACTATAAACTATTGTCTCACCAATTAGCTAATTAGACGCAAGTCTTGTCTCAAATGGATTCCTCATTTTGCTTTTCAACTTGGAGCGTGTTAAATAATAGCGACTTTTAGTAGCTCCACTCTCAATAATAGATTCTTACACAACACTAACATTACTTGTCATCCGACTTACATTTGTTGGGCGTGTTGCTAGTGTTCATCTTTATTGAACAAAAATGAACAATACAATATAATATTATTCTTAACAATTTTTTACATACCCTAAAGCAAATGTGCACGACACTTTAAACAGACATGCTATTAATATATTACTAATACCTTCACCAAGCAGTTGCATTATTATGGACACTTGAGCTTTATAAATAATTATATCTCGAGTATCAACATTATTGCAGCCCTCAAACTTGATATCTCCATCCTCGGTTCAGACCAAAACTATACACCAGTTAATGAAAGAAATGGGGGATATTGATTTGGTAATTTTATGATAATTAAATAAAATCTATTTATGTTTATATTTTGTAAGGTAGTTCATAGTTAACTATATTAAGAGGATCTAGCCAAAGGCTATGAGTAAAAATTGTTAACTGTATTGTTTATTAATTTTTGTTAAAAGTCGGATATGTGAAATTTTTCGTAATTTGATGGTGTTTATGAATCAAATATTTATGTGCTTATATTGCGATGAACCATGTCGACTAAATAACAACAACTATTACAGGAAAATGCGATTTTTTTTTTATCTTAATGTTTTATATACTAAACATTTCAGTATTTCACATCTTAATTATTTTTTTTATACATATTTCTTTCTTATATATTTTGCTAGAGGAATTAATGTATTGTTATCCAATCACATATTTAATTAAAAAGCGACTAGTAAAACTATTTTGTTTATTTGCTTATTCTATGTGTTTGTTTATTTAATTACTTTATATACAAATAAATTAACAAAATTATCTATCAAAAAGAAATATCAATGATTTACTTACATTTTTTACTTAATAGCCTCAGAATATCTGTTACCTAGTAATTAAACAAGAAATTAAATTAAACTCTCTATGGAATTCGAGGTCTGAGGTTTCAGTTATTAATTCAGCCCCAGATACCTATGTTTCAAAATCATTTTCACAAAACATTTTTTTTTCTCAAACTTATTTTCAATCACATAATCTCCTAAGGCTCCGATCTCCCATGCTGCTGTCATTTCTTCAACTCTTATCCGTCACAATTTATCAACGAATGATCCCCATTGAAGATGTATCAGTTTCCCTGATACAACGGCAATTCAAGGATGGAAAACCTGCCGTCGTTTTCTCTCCTCTCGAGCTATAGCGGTCGGAAGTCCCCCTCCAATATGCCCTCATCGCAAAGTTCTCAAAATCTCGACCAAGAATGGACGTCCTCCGCCGTCATATCAGCGCCAAGTGGGGTCTTTTAACTGTTCCGATTGTAATTTTTATAGATCGGCGACATGTTCTAATTTAACTTTAAAATGAAGAGGGTCTCAACAAAGCCTGGACGCATGATGTCCATGAGGTGGGGGGATTCTTATTTCGTTTGTTCAATTGATCAAGGAATTTTAAAGCCAACGAGGAATCTCCAGAGGCTCCGATCTGGATTCGGCTGCCGTTTCTGACATTAAATTTTTGCGTCCAATCATACTCGAAGTAAACATAAAACCATGAGTATTAATTTTGAAGGGAAAAAAACCCTAATCTTTAAAGAAAAAACTTTCTTTTTCTCGTATCACCTTCATCTCTGTCTCTTAAGGATTCTTAAAGAGAAATAAATAGAGAATTAAATTTAACAATTTTAATAAGATTGTTATCAATCAAATTAAAATAAGATACTACGCAATTAAAGAGTAGTTAATTTTAAATCATAGATACGAAATTAAGAAGATTATAAAATGCAGAATTTTATGTAAAATCAAGTAGGACCAGAGTTATGAGAAAATATACACAGCAAACCTTCAATCTCAATATTCTTCTTCTTCTCTCTTTCTCTAAATTTCTCTCAATAAAACATTTCATTTGAAGTAGTTTTCTCTCTTAATTTTAGTAAGAAGTGCGGCCATGATTCCAAGCAAATGATTCATGGTTCAGCTGCCCGCCATTATGAAGCAAGTTCGGTGGCATATTATATATTGGCAAAGATGATGGATCGCCCATACCACCATGTTGCTGTGCAGCTCCATTAATTCCCAGACCTGGAGTTGATCCGCCGCCACCGCCACCACCACCGCCAAGATGTCCGGGCCCTGTAATTCCACCACCTGCGCTGCCTTCTTCTTCCTCCTCCAGAGGCAACCTCTCATATGTAGCATTAGAAAACGTAGATGCAATTACCATGACTGGACCAGCAGCCACGAGAGAACCCACAACACTACCTCCCACCACCTGTCCCTGACCACCAGATAAGTATATAGTCAACCCTGTTGACCCTGGCGGTGCTGGCCCAGGGAGGAAAGAACCCGTCAGAGATAGAATTTCAAAGCGGCCATGTAGAGCCATAACTGCACCAGGAGCAGAAGGCTGTCTAATAGTTACGTTTGTCACTGTCCCATTTGCACTCAGTACACAAACTCCTTTTTGCCTTTTCCTCGCAAACTGCGCGATGCTCTCCGCCACATCCGACCCATTCGTCACCTCCATAACGTGGCTGCGGAGGGCATTAGGGCTGTCCCTAGTGACAAAAATAGGCGGTTTCGGCTTGTTCTTTGAACCTTGTGGCCTTCCTCTTGCTCTACGAGATGGGATTTCAACTGCACCCTCTTTAGGCTCATCACTGTGTTCCCCTTCTTCTTCATCGTCCCGTCCACCGCTCCCAATGTTTTTGATCATAGATATGCTCAGATCTGGCTTGTTCAGAGGCGATGAAGTTGGTAAAAACCCAATATTCTCGTTCATGGATATGCCAAGATCTGGTTTCGTAAGAGCTGGAGATGAAGATTCCACTCCTGATAGATTTACTCGTCCAGTCCACCACCTGTTGTTTGCTGCCATTTTAGTACCAGATTCAAACTTCAAATTGCTCTCAAATTTGTTTGGCTAACTTTGATCGGAATATCTAATCCTTATCTGATCATATTTGCATCTGAAATCAAATTATGGAAGTGATAAATAGAGAAAACAAGGGTTGATTAAGCTAAGGGATGAGGGTTTTGTACATCTATTAATGAAATACACAGTGTTTCTTTGGTTTTGGTGGTGGAGGTGTGTGTTTTATTGCGTCAAAGTTCTCACTTATCTGTCCTTTCCTTTGTCGCTTTCTTTAAAACACACAAAGAAAGGTGAGAGAAAGTAAGAAACGTATTGGAAATTAGGGTTTTCATGTGGAGTTGCGTGCGCGTGAGCAAGTGGGGGAGCACGTCCTTTTTCTTTTATCTCAAAAAATTATCATAGAAGATATCCCTAACCTATGAGGATTAGTAAAAACTAGTGAAAATCTTGAATCTACTATTTGATGAAATGGCCGTCCTTTTCGGCGAAACGATTGATTATTTAAGCCTTGATGGCCGACCTAACATTTATGTATTGGATCGAACATGTTTCGATGTTAAAGTCAAACAAGCATTTTTAGCTTTAAGAATCTAAATTTGAGAAAGTGGTTGTACAAATTATTGCGTATCAATTCAAAAAGAATATCTTTTATTTTTATATAAATCGATAATTCTTATGATGAGTATCAAATTCTAAAATCACTAAGTTAGCATCGCACTTTAAGTTTGTGTAATTGGTGAGCTTGGGAAGTTCATTACTACCTCCTTCTCTTACACTTAAAAGACGCACCTTCCAACTTCAAAGACGTTCTTCCGACTTCGAATCCACATAGTAGATAACATAATTAGTATTCGATAACTCACTTTTGACCTCCCAAGATGTTAAGCGATCCAAATTATCAAGAATTTGTCACGTTTATTAATTTTGACGCGACCGTTTTCTGGTAACTGGGGTTAGCTCGATTATATTGGTAAAACAACAATGGTTTATGTCTACTCGAGGACAAGTGGTTCACGTTTAATTTATAGGTAGACTGAATGGTTTGTGTCTGTAGGAAATTAAGGTATAACGACAACGGTGAATGATTGGCCATTTCAAATTAATATTGTAACTTGTTATAAACTAGAGATAAATGAAAAGAAAATAGAGAGAGAGAATAATTTGTGTATATTTTATTGAGAACCAAAATTCTATATTATAGGCAATATTTAGGGTTCGAGGGATTCAACAGTCATATTAATTAAAGAGGCAAGAATACAGTAGTCATTCAATAATTATCACTTAATTTACATCATTCTCCCTTAAATGACTAATTACACAATATTTATTTCATTAAAAATTTTATTTGATAAAACTCAGTGGACAAAGATATCAAATGAAGGAAAATAAAGTACTATTATTTTTGAAGTATTTAAAATAAATGTTGTCACAATAAAATCATATCAGGAAAATTCAATGAGATAAAGCCTAAGTGAAGGGAAAAGAGTATATATACTCCCTTTAATGTTGATCACTGAAAATTTTGAAGTAGACGCATTCCTATCTGGTATCCCAATTTCTTGAATGTAGATATCCGCAATTTTTTTTTTTTTGGTCACCTGCATTATCACTAGCTGGAACGAATTTTTTGAACATCAATATTATCAATCTTGTGAAACTCATGTATAAATAAGAATTTTGGAAAATGTGTTTTTTCTAGTCCCTTTTAATATAGCTTTTTTCGAGTTATACAATACAAGCTACAGTGTCTTCATACAATTTATTCATATATTATTGTTTAACTTTAGTCACTGTGATAGTCTGTTCCTCTTCAGGAGTCTCGTATACAATGTATAACATATGAGAGTAAAATCACAATCATATTGACGTTAAATATCTTGTAGATAATGAACATTTTGTTGACCTAAAAAGATGTTCAATAAATTTTCTCACATAACCAAGATTTTCCTTTCATAAACTCACTATTTTGCCACTTGATGAATTGAGTAAGAGGAGAAATGACTATTTGGAAGGAACATATTTCAATTTCAGCACGTCATTCTTCATTCCAAGCACGCTTATTTATAGATCTATATTTGGGGGCAAATAAGTTTTTAGAGCTTGTGACATATGATAGCCATTGATTGATTAATTTCTAACCGATTATATTATTAGTTCCCGCTTTGCTTGTCTACTTAAGTGTCCTTAATTAATTGGTCATGAAGTCATGTTTTGTACTTGTAATAACTATTTTTTTTGAGACGTAATAAGTTTACAGTTCGTCATTTGCAGGTTCTTGCAAATGTTCTTCTCTGCATCTTAAGGTTCACATACATTTTTATTACTTCAAAAAGGTTTGCTGGGATACAGGTTCTTCAATATTTGTTAATGAGCTTTTTTATTCAACATATTCATCAAACAAAGAATATGCCTTAAAATCTTACCAGACAAATCCTTATGCAAGAAACCTTAATGAAGGAAAAAAGAGTACATAATTCTTTTGAATACGCAACAAAAATTGTCTTATTAAAAACTTTTCTAGTAAAATTCAATGAGACAAAATATTGATCAAGAAAAATAGTACAACGCATATTTATTCCCCCTTAGGGATGGCAACGGGGCAGGATCAGGGCAACCTCCCCCGCCCCGCCTCGTTACCCGTTTAAGGCGTGGCATGGCTCTTGCCCCGAATACCCGATTAAGAGGGTTATCCTCGCCCTGTTTGGAGCACGGCCCGTGGGTATCAAGTTTGTCGGATTTTTTTACCATCTTTATTCCCCCCTCATGATAATATCACTTAAACTATATGCTTCATACATATTAAATCATTCGAGAATTCATCTAAATGGCATCAATAGACATGTCGATGAGTTGGTTATAATCACATTTATCATACACACATCGAATTTTATATATCGCGAGGCAAACAAGATATATATTTATAGCTGCATTCCGTACATGATAATTTATTTTTTTATATAAGCCTTTATGAAATTGATTACGTTAAGAGTCCTGCATTATATGCTAAGACTATTTTTCTTATTTCTTTTGCGTATAAGTATACACTTTTAGGTGTTCGGACTACAAATTCAGAAATTATAGGTTTCGCTATTAACTTTAATTTTGCTTGGATTTCATTTTTTATTTATCCAATTATTTTTATATTGTTATTCTTCGACGGATTTATTTCAATATCCTCGATATAATAACTTGAAAGTGCTATATTATGTATATAAGTATTGTTCTTTTCGATTACACCTCTTTCTCCAAATCGACATAACTTATTGAGATACTCAATTCTTAATATTTCAGGTACAAGAACCTCTTTTGGAGTTTTACAATTTATTATATTTATATTCTCTTCAAGAGTAAACTTGATGGAACCATATTTACTATTTATTCCATTTTTCTTTTGAATTTTTTTTTTTATCTTTGAATCGAACGTCATCATAATTTAGGCGTGCCATAGGCTTATCAAATATAATACTAATGGGTTGTCCTTTTAGGACGTCAATTTGAGTTTAATAATTTAAAGTTGATGTGTGAGATATCGTCAATATCTTTGATCGATAAATGCATATAAATTAATTATCTTTCAACTTCTGGTTTAAGTTGTCTTGTATGATAATTTAGTTAATATAATGATGCATTATATTAATTATTTTCGACTTCTTAATTCCTCTTCTAATGATGAAAAATATGTCCAACATAAATAGCAGTTGGCAAACTAGGTTATAAAGTATCATTCTTTGGGGTTTAAGAAATTTTATTAGGGTTCAAAATAAATATGTACTATCAGCATTCTTAAATGTCCATCTCTGCATTGTAGCGGAACGATTGTACTCATATTGCACTACCAAATAATAATCGGATGAAAAATATTAGGCTCGACCATAAGCTAACTATAGCGAAAGAATTTTAATATTGGCATGATGCATATAAGTGTTGTTGAATATAAAATAAATTCTCTAGACAAGAATGTTTGTTCTCAATAAAAAATGTTCAAAAGTTAATTGAAAGCTTTTAACAAAAATAAGTGCTAACTTATTTATTGTCATCCCAACAAATATTTACTAAAAATTTGAAATGTATGCTCTCTAGTATTAACAAAATACATCATCTTAATTGTATAATTTGAAAATTAGTTTATAATTTAATATTTGTGTAATTAAATTCGCAAACTTCAGGTTATAAATAACAACACCATGCAATCATATAGTATATGTATTTATTAAATATAAAAAGTAATTAGATGGTCAAAATGGAGGGTGATCGAGCCATACATCACCTTATTAGCTTTCAAGATTAAAAGGATTCAGTCCCAACTTAAGTCAGATATGGTCAATGACCGATTTTCACTACAAAGAACAAGCATCATATGCAAATTTGTTGGATTAAAGTATTTTCTGGTTCTTCAATTAATATTTATTTAAATTATCATTTCACGTCGTTATTGATCCAATGATGATTTAATCGGTGATGCCAAACAATAAAACATTTAGAGTTATCAAACTTTTGATTCAATATAGTATTTACTTCAATTGTACTAACAATAGCTTACCTTCAATCCTTTTTTTTTTGTTTTCCCCTACTTTAGTGATTCATGACAATTTCAATGAATTGTTTGGATATACAATATGTACTCATAATAGGTGAGCATCAAATATTCTCGGACGTCATGTGTAATTAGAGTCATACTTTTGAACATTTAAAAATTTTATTTTTTTATTTTTATTTTTTTTGTAAAATTATCTTGCGTTCAACCCAAATTTGACAAGATTTGTGCGTAAAGAGAATTTTTTTATTTGAATTTTGAATTTTGAAATTGAAAATAATGAAAAAAAAAAAAAGTTTGAAAGATTGAATTGGGTGTTGATCAAATTATTTTGCCATCCTTTAAAAAATTAACTTGTCTATGTTGCATGAGAAAATAAAAGTCCACGACATTACAATAAAACGAAAAAATATGTATAGAACTATATGTTGGGAATCTTGAATTTCAAAGTCCATTGTCAAGGCTTGGGAGAAATTTTCTAAAAGATTTATAGAGATATGCATGAGTTTAAACCTTTTTTTTGTTGTTGCAGTAATTCTTATTATGAAGAAATTAACATAATTTTTTTTTTCTTAATTACCCTTAATAAAACTTGGTTCTGGGGCGGACCCTCGGAGGTGGGCTTTTGCCTCCCTTCAACCCCATGATGACCTCATGGTGAGAATCGATGTGTATAGGAGCGATAATAACAGGCTCCGCAACTTAACAACCTAAACATATAAAATTTTCACTTTATAATTAAGTAATTAATATAGTCACTTATATATGTAATACAGTGCAAAATCAGAAATAATATTAGCTTAAAAAAATAAAAAAATCAATAATTTCTTCATTGAATGAGTCTTAGAACATTTTTCGTCGTGTAAAAAATGTACATTAATTTTAATAGAAATAAGTAAAAACCTAGAACCCGTTTGATTTGAGTTTTGGTTTTCAGTTTTGAGTTCATTTTTTGGTTTTCATTTTAAGAATCTGTTTTAAAATTTCTAAAAAAGCCTAAGGTTAGTTATTTTATAAAAATATTTTTATCAAAACAGAAAATTAAAAAACACATTTGGTTGAAATTTAAAAAAAATATTTTATTACATTTTATCCCATTAAACTTGATTATTCAGTAAAAAAATAATTTTACGTTAATATATTATTAAGTATTACATATATTTTAAATTTAGTGAACCTTATAATAAAAAGTTATAACAAAAATAATAAATTAATTTCAAAATATTGGAAATATAAAAACTAATACATGGATTTAAAATATTTTTGTATGCGTTCATTTAAATATCTTTTAAAATTTTTATGTAAATAATCATTAAGAGTTAGAATTATTTTTATTTTTTAATTTTTTTTTTTGAGAAATTTTTTTGATCTTTATTTTTTTTAGAATTTAAATTTGAATTTTTTAGATTTGTTTTAGATTTTTTTTTTCAAATTTTAATTTTTTAGAATTTATCAATTTCTTTTTGAATTTACATTTTTATTTTTATTTTTATAATTTTATTTGTTAGAATTTTATATTTTTATTTTTTAAAAGTTTGAACTTTTAAAATTTTATTTAAATAAAAATTCATTCAAACTTTTGTTTTCTATGTTTTTTTTTGTTAAAAATACATTTTGAATTATATATTATAAATTTATTCTTATTTTTAAAATACATTTTAAAAAATAACAGAGCACACATTTTTAGTATATTTAAAATTGAAAATAGCTTGGAAACAACAAATGCACTCCTACTTTTTTTTTCTAGAAAGAAAAAAAACTTTTTTTGAACTAAGGGTCTGTCCCACCAATTTGGTGAGAAAATGATTTACAAGTTATTTTTTATTTTTTGCAATGAAAATAATTTTATGGACAACTGTAAATTTTTTTTTTCCTTTAATAGACAATTTCGATGGAAAATAAAGTTAAACGAATACCAAAAGATCCAAAATTTTAACATTTTACAAGTGAAAAATTATACTAATCAAATACAATTAATTAACAATTTCCAAAAAAATAATTTTAGGCAATTCAATTCCCCGTAATTCTTTTTTTTTTTTCCACCCAAATCGCACTATTGCAATCAAACGACCCTAAAAATTTCTCAGAAGTAAAGGCCTTTAGAAAAAACATTTAATAGTAACTTTACATCTCTTTAGAATTGTAGCCTAATTTTACATCTCTCAGAAGAAAACGCCTTTGGGGAGAATTTTACTAATTTTTTTTCGAATAATTCCATAGGAATAGAGAATTATCGACGGAAGTGATACAGTTGTTACATAGGCAATACCTAAGTGGTATATCTTTTGTGTCAACCATCAGTGGAAAACTGAAGTGTTTTTCCGTAAGAATTCTGTACCAAGTTTCAATTGCTTTTTCTCCCCTTTCTTTTCTGTCTTTACTCTTTCGTGTTTTCACTTTCCTTGGTTCGGAATACAAGTCCTTCAGAGAATTCAAGGAACAAGGCAACACAACAATGGCGGATGACCTTTTTCGAGATTTGCCACCGCCATCTGTATCTAATTCCGAAATGCTGAATGGCCCTTTTCGCTCACAGCTGCTGTGCCTGAAAAGCGCTTGAGATTTAAAACAATGACAGATGCCTCGGAAAAGCAAGTTATTGACGCCATGCAGAAAATAGCGTCACATATTAAGAACCCATCAAAGTTCAATAAGGCATCGAAGCTTGCTATACAGCTGGTTCACGCTGGTAGTATCAAGCATGCAACTGCTGATAACTTCTTTGCCATAATTGAAGCTGCAATGTTGTCTTTGACTACTTGTAATGAGCCCCATTTACAAGCTGACTATCATGCACTCTTCTTGGCAGCTCAAGATGCAGCTGATGTGAGCTTTAAATTCCTTCCACCTTTATGTTTTTCCCTTTTTTATTTTAGTAACACGTTTCAATTAATCTAAGCTTGATTGTAATTGTTGTAGGTCCTCAACAAGAAGCAGAAGAATCTTTTTTTAAGTACATGGATGGTTAGGGTTGTCTGGGCAAACGACTTGTTCACAGATGACAGCTTTATAGTAAGTTTATTCACTCTTCGAATATTGTATTTACTACATGGATGTCGGTCAAATGAATTTCATACTCTTGTGCTAGAAGACATGTGGGAGTTCTTTCCTTAATTAATGTCGTGATGCTTGTTGTTACTCGTCTGTTATGCTCTTAATTGTTGCATAATTATGTTATATTACCTTAACTTGGCATAATCCACGTGCCATTTTACATGTACAGACACATAATAATCTGCCCTGCAAAGTTGCTAAGAGACTTAAATTTCTTTGGCTAGAGGCATTCATTGTTCTACATTCGTAGTTTTAGTAACATGGCAGACTTTTGTCTTTAAAAGGTGTGTTTCCATTTTTTAATTTTAAGCCTACTTGTTTAGTCACGTTTAGTAACATATGGAGATATGTGAAGATCACTATTTATATGCCTACAGTCTGAGATAGCATATCTTCTGTTGTATGCCTACAATTTCAATTTTATCTTAAAACTAGTGGGGATCGTGCGTCGCACGATTACTCTTATAATTTTAGAAGATATTTTGTTGAAATGGAAAATTATTTTAGAACATCTAAATATTAATTATGTAGACTAATTAATATATTTTTATATTATGCTACAACATCTAAACATTGGGGTCTTATGATTTATATTTTTTGAACATTCAAATATGCTTTGAGTTTAATAAATTAGGCACAAACGAAGTTAATCAAATATAAAAAACATTCACACACATGAAAATTACCCCTTCAGGCCTTCACTCTTTTCAAGACACGCTATAACAGCAAACCAATTAACCACACAAATAACCATCATTTTTTATGATTTTCGAAATCTCTCTCTACTAATCAATAAGAAAACGTAATTACTTGCAAAGCAGCTAAAAATTGTATCTTTTACATGATACAACTTACCTCCCTGTAGAAGTATACTTCACTCTTGCTCCTTCCAGAATTCTAGTAGACACATTTGTTGAGTATATCACAAGTGCATTGACAACAATCACGCTTAGAATTATTGTCGATCTATGGAACAAAATTAATATTAGTATAATTATACACCAAGAAAAAAAAATGCAATTGAACACTATTGCAGCACAACATTGACAAATGGAGCTCGTAAAACTACTTTCTGAAACATCATTTAAAAAAATAACTAACTCCTGAATATTCTTATAAACCAATGATGACAGCAAAAAAGTTGTCAGAATCAATAAATTACCAATTGAAAAAAGAAAGGAGAGTTTTTATTTATGTAAAAGAATTACAAACAATGACGCCCATTCTTAAATAATATCCCAGTATATGAACCGATTAAAATCAATAGCATTTCATAGACAAACAAAAATGGAAATTGTCTTATGGTGCAAATTGATAGTCTTTCAAAGCGTACAACCAAATCATTTACACCTCATAATTAGTTAGGTCTGCTAGGCGTGATCAATGTATTTATATACCTCAACTCGTCAAACCTCTACAAAAATTTATTTTTCTTTAATATGAAATAAGTGAACTTGTTGATGTAACCTTCAAAAAATAATATATTGTTTTAACAATAAATCTTTACACAACATCTAGCTTCTGTTTGGTTTGGATTAAAATCCAACAACAATTTAAAATCAAAGTCAACAGTTAATTTTAACCATACATTTCATGGACCCACAATTTTTCAACCACACATTTCATCAACTTTTATTAAAATCTACTAAAAATCTGATTTTAATCTCTACCAAACAAGGGCATAATAATTTTATGCTCAGAATTGATCTAAAACAAATGAAGAATTTGGGAAAACTATCAATAAATTAATATTTCCAAAACTAAACCATAAATATTTATGACAGAATAACAAATAGAATTCAAAGCAAGTAGATCCAAAAAAAGCATGATTAAATATAGGACTACGTTAAAAAATCTCCAAGAATTCAAGTAGATCAAGTTAGTAAAATATTAAAAGAAATCATGAATTCAGTTGAAAAGACAAAATATTGGATTGGTAAACAATTAAATAAGCAATAGTATATTTACAGATTTTGATCTCAGTTCCATTTCCTCCTATTACATCTTCTCTGGTTCACCTATTGCCGGTGAAGAAAATTTAGTCGGTCTTGAGAAGATCCATGGGCATGGTAGTTTGTAATGGCATAATTTGAGTTTTATTTGATTTAAGGAAAAAGTAAATTTATGCTGAGACAGGAAATGCAATTTGTAGCAAAGTAAGGTATAATAATAATGAAGGCATCATTACATGTTTAGTAACACGTTGACAACAAGTTTCATTTTTCGCTCCACATCCAACATTTCCATAGGAAAATGATCCTTTAACCAAGACATCAAAAGAATGTACTACTTTTTCACAGTGTCTGCAATTTCAAACAAACATATATGAGATAGATGCATGAAAATATGTATGTTGACTGTTGTGCTTCATTTTCATGTATTTTGGGGATATCTCTTACTGTTCACATGAAAGAAGAAACAATGACAAAATTTACCTTTTGAAAGATAAAATATTCAGCTTTAAATATTGTACAAGCAAATTGTTCTGCATCCTCACTCAACCCAAGTTCTTGCTATAAAATTTATAGCTAGGGAATGCCAAGATCTCAAATTCAAATAATGAACTTTTTTTTTTTTTTCACAAAATTTTTGCTAGATCAGGGGAGAAATTATCATTTCTCATATTGCATCATGAAAATATTAAAATAATCCTATATAATGGTAAATTATTCATAGGTCCTGTATATAAATAACAGAAATAAGTTATGGGCTAAACAAGTTAACTCCAACCACATACCTCATGCATGTGGATGACATTTTGGTATCTGAGTAATTTCATTGTTGAGATTTCACGTTTAATCTGCAAGGGAGCACAAAATTAAGACACAATCAGAAATGTTGCCATGATGTAAATTGCCCAAAATGAAAGACCTGGAAAATAAAACTTTATTAAAAAAATTCATAAAAAAGATCATACAAGTGTGGTCAACTTATAATTGAGATTTATTGTAGCATCTTTAAGGTATTTTGCAACCACAATAATCTGCATCTACCATGAGGACATTAATTTATAATAGCTCAATCTATCAAATTAAATTTCAATCATCCACTCAAATATGTTTAAATGTTTGAGGAAATGGTTCGTTGCACCATATAAACAATTGATGGAACATCTGATATGATCAATTTCACTGGAAAAGAAAAGAAATATACAACCTTCCAAAATATTTCTCTGTTCTGTTTCTTTTGTAACATTAATCAGATACCATTAGTTATCATTCAACACTACAAATCAATAAAATATTGAGAAAAAATAATCAGTTGTTGAAATTTAAAAGTCAAACAAAACTTCTTCAGTACATGAACACAATCTAAAGCTAAACTCAAACACCAACCAATGAAACAAAGATAAAGAAGGTTTAGAAACAAGTAAATTTTGAATTAATTGATTAATACAATAGTACTTGACCAATCATCTTGTGCTTAAGAACCTCCTCTTTTTCAACAATCTTGATGGCCATACTTACAAACCACTTGATGCCCATCAATAGTCTTCAAGGGTTCAATCAATGAAGCTTTTGCACCCTCCCCAGTTTTATAAGTAAAAAAGGCAAAACTTTTTGGGTTCCCTGTCTTCTTATCAGACCTTGGGGGTAACTTCTGCTATGATAAACTATATAAACGAATGGAGGATGAGAAAGCTCCCAATAATACTACACTTGAACATCTCGATATGTTAATATTTCAGTTTCACAAAAGAACTACCGATAATCAATGCATGATAAATTCAATTCTACTGAAAAAATCAATATACTAAGCCCCTGTTTGAGTCATATTAAAATTTTCATTCTCATTTTTCTACTCATTTTCAACTACATATTTTTTAGTAAAATAATATTTTTTATCACATCAATAACTTTTCTTTCTTTTTCAACCACACATCCTCCATCAATCTACTATTCCAAAATACATTCTTCCAAATTAATGTAGCTTAAACACACCCTAAATAAGAATAACAAAAGATGCATAGTTTTTTGGCACTTTCCAATAGAATAATGAAGCAAATGGGTCAATAGGGAACTTCAAATGAAAGAGAAGATTAATACAAGAATAACATCACAGCAACTAATAAGTACGTGTACCTTCACAGTACACCAATGACCCCAACATTTTCTGTGAACATATTTGGATGTGCCTTTGCACTTGCAAGGAGCAATAAAATCCCTACCTGATAAAGAACAATAAAAAGCGGAGAACCGTTCTAATTAATATATAACAAAACTAACATAAGATATGGTTTACTACTAATGAACATGTTTGCTTCATACATTGTGAAATTCAATGCCAACATTTAAAGAACCTTTTAAACCATAATAATCCAGGTCAATGAATATTTATATGATAAGAACAAGAAAAACACGATGATATTGGATTGCAAGGTGAAGAAAACATAAATCACATAGATCCTCAAAGTAAGCAAATACTCTTCAAGTTATTCCAGAATAGAATTGTAGATTTGCAAACCCAATCTCTTGCAATACAATGCTGAAACGGATAAATAAATTCCAACTTTCCCAATGTAGGAATATAAATTTTACAAATTAGTAACATGGGCAACATTTGAACCCCATACCACTTATGTGACAGTTTCCACGCATACTACAAAATCACCTTTTTTTCCAAAACTTGTTGAATGATAAAGAAAACCTATTGATTGAATCAATTTGTTTCTCGAAACCCAAAAAAACGCACGTAAAAGGGAAATTTTAAAGAATTTGATGCAGCTTGCTTTAAAAATTAACAATGATCCTTAAAACGCTAAATACCCAAAAAAATTTCACAGAATTGCCGTAAAACCTTGTAGGTCCTTCCTCAATCTCACGTTACATGGAAAAATCCCAAACAATATCTCAGAGGAAATCTCAAATGGCACGTGCCAAACATAAATCTTCCTCAACGCCAAATGAGCAATACATTCCTTTTGATATAGAGGAATTGAAATTGATCCTCTACGCAGCCAAATCCACATTCAACAAGCTGGAAATAAAGGAAAATCGATAGAGCCAACGCCGGAAATTGAAGCCCAGCCTTCCGCAGTCGACTAAACCGTAATAAGAAATAGAAATGAGCTGCGAAATTAAACAAGAAATAGAAAGGAGACAAGAAGAAAGGACAAGTCTTGTACAATATGAATGGTTGTGTGGAGAACGGAGCAAAGAGGTATGGAGGCTGTGTGAACAAATAGATTAANGATAGAGCCAACGCCGGAAATTGAAGCCCAGCCTTCCGCAGTCGACTAAACCGTAATAAGAAATAGAAATGAGCTGCGAAATTAAACAAGAAATAGAAAGGAGACAAGAAGAAAGGACAAGTCTTGTACAATATGAATGGTTGTGTGGAGAACGGAGCAAAGAGGTATGGAGGCTGTGTGAACAAATAGATTAATGGGGGCGAATTCAATTTAAACTTTTGAAGACTTAGATTGACTTTTTTGAAGTGATGGCTTCTGTGTATTTCGTGAATTTTTTAAAGATTTTTATGAAATTAGTGAAAGTTTTTTTATAGACTTATAAACTTTCATTTTAAAACTTTTAGAGACTTTGTAAAATTCAAGACTTTTGAAGATTTTATTTTGAGATGAGATTTATATGGATCTTGTGAAATTATCATATACGAGGTG
>CAIGRP010030073.1:0-11927 GCA_903798385.1 Fraxinus cuspidata
CTGAATGAGAACTTCTCAAACGTCCGAACACAATCATTACATTTTTGTTTATTATAAAGAAAACTTATACCCCACAAAATAATTTGGAATTGGGTGTTTAAACATCAAAACATATATAACTACGAAATAAATTAATGAATTACAGATGTAGAAATTTTCTAAGCTGCCTTAGTCATTTATTCGAAAGTATTTAAGCATGAAAGAGTATATGTTACCTTTGTCTTCGTAGCTTGATTGTTGTATGCTTTTGCATAATCATGAAGGAGGATCTATGTAGTATTTATTACAGCAAATATCTACAAGCCAAAAGTATTACACACTCCATCACATAAGTTAAACAAAGTAAACAAATGGTGACCAACTGTAATACAGAGATAAAATTCAGTAATTCACAATTTCAATCCTAAGATTGAATATCGAGTTGTGCGTGTTAAGTGCTGCAGCTCTCAGGTTAGAAACATGTTTGTATGCTTTCCATAAGAGGCAATATGCAACAAAGGATATCCAATAAGTAGCTGCCGCAAAAGCCCACAACCGTGGACTTTTCAACTGCAATTCACCAGAAAATAAACTTCAATTGAGCACATCAGATAAGATTTGGTGCATTGAAAACCATCTGCAGTGATCAGCATCATATAACTAAAACGAATTTGCAAACAGCAGAAAACTATGGGGGAAACTATGCTTTTGATTTTTGACACCGGAAAAATCTCAAATTTAGAATGTGATTCTCCAGTTAGACATTCAAATTTGCCCCCACATTAATTCTGCGTACACACAGGTAATAGGAAGAAACTTACTTCTATATGCCCCATAGATAGCTTATCAATGTCATTGAAAGATCCTTCACTCGTGGTGTTACCTACCTTCACTCCAGGAGAAGTAGCAGCAATTGGTAGAAGTACAAGCAGAAGCAGAAGGCTAGCTAAAACCAATATTCCTAACACTGCATTAAACAATAAATTTAACATCTAAAATAAGTGGAATTGCTTAACATAAACATTATAAAATGTATGATTAAAAAAAGCTTTTGCCATTTTAGAAATTGATATGTGACTATGCAGTTACAGCTTGCATATAACGAAACAAAAATAGACCCTGGATAAGAAATAACTGAACCAGTCTACAACTTCTCATAATTGTGACTCAAGGAAAACAGCTTCTATGATTATTGTGGTGCTTCTGCACAATTAGCCAATTATGCACCCATCCCTTAATTAAAAGATGACAGTCTATATTTATACACATGCACAAACAAAAGGATCAGAGAGCAGATAATTTTAATATCAATTTTAGCTAGAAAATTCTTACAATTCTTATTTTGGACAGGGTAACCACATATCCTGGTATTTAAGTCTTTAAGGCAAGATAAATGTGCCATCAAATATAGTGTAACCATTTGCAAGAGAAAAGTTCTACAAATTAGAAGCATTGTTCTTGAAATGAGTACGGGAGGAAATAATTACAGGATTTCAATATTTTTGGGAGGCAACTATAACCCACATTGAAGCCCCTAGCTTCCATGAATTCAGTTGTAGCTATGTGCCTATATCTAACTTTCTTAAATCTTGAATGGAACTCTTAACATGCTTTATCATATTTCTAAAAAAAAAAAAATTAATAATAATAACAGACATGCAAATTCAGCAACATGCTTTCATATTTTGCTTGTTACTGACTGACTTCATAGTCAAAACCATGCAGCAATTTAAATTTACAAGGGGCAAAAGTTGAATAACATACTATGCAATTAATGGAAATTGATTTTGATCCATGTAATGCATTAATTTCTGGAAGAGGCTGGTAATGCAGAAGATTCACACCACAAAATATACTGTCACTTTATATAGTTTATACTTCTATACCTATTTTTTTACAAGTCATCCAAATCCTATTTCAGGCTATTTTGGGGAAATAAACTAAATTATCAAATGATACACAAACAACACAAATATCAAGCAACATTAGACTATACATTCCCATATAATAGTCAGAATAAAGCAATACAAGGGTGTCATACGTAACCTAATCCTACACATGAAATATTTTCAAACAAAAAGTCCAAAATGACAAAAATGAAAAATTCTACAAGTAACTAAAAAAGGGAAATGCAAAAATCAATCAATCTCCATCACCCGATTAGGATTAGTAATAGAAATACATCATTCAAACCTGACAATCAAACATAAATTGTGAATGTAGGAAGAAAATGGTAAATGAAAATAGATGACCAAATTAAAACAGGATAACAGCAGAGAAGAGATTTTACATTAAATCTATCTAAAAACTATCAATATGGATACGTCTACCATGCAATTTTGATACCATGTCTTTGTAGTTGTATGCATCTGAANAATCAAACATAAACTGAGAACATAGAACAGAAAACAGTAAATGAAAACAGATCTACCAAATTAAAACAGGATAATAGCAAAGAAGAATAGAAGTTTTACATCAGAAGAGTTGCTGATGAGCTCGCGGAGAAAGATCTCTTTGTTGCTGTAGAAGGTATTGATGATCAGACTCAACAATTGGTTGATCTCAGCCTGGAAAGCAAGCGTCTCTTGCTCAGCCATTGCAATTCCCTACTTTTTCTCTCTGATTTGATAAAGAAAATAACAGACGCTGAAGCCTTGGTTTATAGAGATCCAGAAGACGAAGTGGGAGATGGACACCGTGTGAGCCTCATGGAGACACTTCGTATCTCTCCGCGCACAGAGACACGGTGGTGTCTCTGTGCGCACGGAGGCACTCGGCGTGCCTCAGTGTCTCAAGGAGACACAATGTCTCGGTGAGGCACGGAGACACGTCGGGTACCTCCGTGCACCACGGAGATACCCTATCTCCGTACCTCATGGAGGCAGCACGGAGACACGTCGTCTGCCTCCATTTCTCACGAAAACGTGAGACACAGCCTGTGTCTCCATCAGAAACGGAGGCACACGGCATGTGCTCCGAGTAGATGACGTGTTTTTTAAATTTTTGGTATTTGTTTCTTCAAGTACTACTTTAATAAATTGGCATTTCAAGCATTTTAAAGTTAGAATACGAGTAGTGCTGAGAAGTTCTTCGATGAAATCTCCAAATATGCCGAAGAAACAAAATAAGTAACGACAACCTCTAACCCAAAGAGCAAAGAGAAAGGAAAACACTTACAATCAATGTGTAGAGGAAGAAGTAATGCAGAAAAGAAGCGAGATATTATGGCAAGACTCAAAGAGCAAAGAGAAAAGACACAGCCCGTGTCTCCGTCAGAAACGGAGGCTGTGCAGACAACCTGTTTTTAAAATTTTTGGTATTTGTTTCTTCAAGTACTACTTTAATAAATTGGCATTTCAAGCATTTCAAAGTTAGGATACGGTAGTGCTGAGAAGTTGTTCGATGAAATCTCCAAATATGCTGAAGAAACAAAATGAGTAACGACAACCTCTAACCCAAAGAGCAAAGAGAAAGGAAAGCACTTACAATCAGTATGTAGAGGAAGAAGTAATGCAGAAGAGAAACGAGATATTATGACAAGACCCAGAGAGCAAAGAGAAAAGATGAAGAAGTAAGAGAAGCGAAATCTTACGGCAAGGAATACTGAAAAGAGAAATGCTTTAACGACGTAGTTTTGGTTAACGATAGGAGAATTCAACGCGTGTAAAAAAAACTGCCTCTTTTATATTGTTAGGATTTAAAGGTAATTTTTTTTTTAATTGTCATCTGCTATAATACACCCTTATATAACTTATTAAGAAATAAATGGCAAGTAATGGAAATGACATGTTGTGCAAATAATGATCGATGTGAAGGTCTAAATGTCTAAAATATAATTTTATGAACGATTTGCACAATAAATCCAAACAATAGAAACAATTTATATCAATTACCTTTTATAATTTGTTTATAAACAATCAAATTACTTTTGATTCACGCTCATTATAGAATCAAAAGTACTATTCATTTCTATTTATCTATAACTTAAACCATTTATAAACAACTCCAAATATGAACCATTAATCTAACACGACGGGAAATCCTCCTATTATGTTTTTAGCCCCTGATTGATGAGATTAAAATTAGACTTCTAATAAATTTTGATAAAAGTTGATAAAACGTATGATTGAAAAGTTGTGGACTCCATAAATATATTATTAAATTGATTGTGAAAATTGATTTATTTCAAAATTCAGATTTTAATCCATATCAAACATAGGCTTAACAATCGTCATAACATCGGAAATGATACAAGACGTGAAGAAACTTTCACTATGCAAATTGGAGATTTGTATGAATAGCTGTAAGTAATAGTTTAAAAAAAAAAATGAAAGAAAGAAAGAAAGAAAAAAGAAAAAACCCGTGATCTACAGTGTACATGGAAAATTGAAAAACCGGGTTTTGAAGAATTGTTCATTTGGTGCATTTGGAACTGAAGATCTTGTTGATTAGATAATGGAGTCATGTCCGATATCATATATCATACAGGTCTGGTTGCTAGGGGAACCACCTCGGCCAAAGGAGTTGACAGCGGCGTTGGCATGGGCGAGTTTCTGCATACCGGGCAGGTGGGGTGCATCCGCAGCCACGGGTCGACGCAGCGGAGGTGGAAAAGATGGCCACAATCCGGCAGCCCCCGGAGCATATCGCTGTTCTTGTAATCTGCCAAACAAATGGAGCAACATGTGGCTGTGGAGTCCTTGTGATTCACTTTAGCCTCCGAGTAAAGCATCTTGGGGTAGCTAGTGATGGTGGCCTCATCAAGTCCGACGTCTATGACGAAGTGTTGCACGGCGTCCGATGGCGGCGGGGCAGCCGCCCTCCGCGGAGGTGCAATTGTTGTATTCCTGGTGCAGTAATATGACGCCACCGTGATGGTTGTGATTAGGAGGAGGATTCCGACGGAAACTCCGATGCCGTAACCAAATCCACTGATGTTTTCAGAGCCCAGAAATCCGCCGGAGGTGGTGGTGCTGTTCATGATCTATGCTGTAGATGGACCAATATTGGACTGGGACAAAATTGAGGTGGTTTAGTTAGGTCAACCATGGGGATATGCAGAGAGATAATGGAGGTTTTCAAAGATGTTAGAAGTCAACGGTAACATGAGATTGGTAAGAAATTGAGGGGGCATTAATTAGGGGAAGACGCATTTGAAATCAAAAGACGAAAATGAACCGTTCAAAGGGTAACGATGGTTAAAAGTGATGGTCACACGACATACTTATAAAAACAATACTCTTTTCAAGACGGGTTGAGTTTATTTATACACAACACAAATGTTGGTGTTCGAACTTATAATTGCCTCGATCCCATTTCAAATAAAATTAGTAATAGAAAACACTAACTACATAACAAGGGGTCGGATTAGATGCTTATCCAAAAAGCTTGCTCAAGTACAATAGTCATTTGTGAACATCATTGTATCCCCTAAAAAATGTTTCTCGATGATATCCCATAAACCACGTAATAAGGTCATATCAGATGTTCTTCCAAAGAGCTCACTCAAGTATAGGAGTCATTAGTGAACATCATTGTTATCGCCTAAAAAAATGTTTCTCGGTGATATCGTCACCTCTTAGAGCAACCATCCTTGAGAGAACAAGTTTCGCCTCTAAAGTCGACATCTCTTCGATTTATTAATCTGAATGAAGCAATTTTTACCTAAGTTGCAAGCTATCATGACTTAGGTTGCAGCTATGATTCGGGTAAAATGATGGCATGTCTGATTGAACTCAGCGGCCAATCAAAACTCTTCAATCACAATGATGACACACATATTGAGATTGAAGCAGTAGCTTGCTGTGAAGTAGGTTGGCGGACCCTTGGTTAGATACTTATAAATAGGAGCAATGATCCCTATTGAAGACCGAACTCGTACTAAACTTTGTAATACATTCTCTACGCCATCTTTAATAAGAATTGCTTTTCCTTTTATAATATTCCAGCAAATATTTTACATGATTTTTCATATGTTGCTCTAAATTGTCACGTAATTTTTAATCATCGACAACAAATATGATACATTTGACACATAGAGACTATAAATTAATATGATATATTTTAACGTACAAAATTAAATTTTTTTAAATATTAAGTATCGTCCGTTACAAAAATAATCAACAATAACAATGTTTTTCTATTGATTGAGTTTTGGCTTGTAAGCAATAAAAATGTCAACGGTTTTGAGTTTTTCTTATCCTTTTTATTTACGTTTGTTAGTTGTTTCACGTGACTAACTCCCTGACCAATTTAAATAATTATATTAATATTAAATTCAACTGTCCTTTTCAACTTTATTGTCACTCTTGTGCACAACGCACGTTGTATGCATCATAAAGTAAGATTATGATTTGTGTTATTTACTTATTTTATTAAAATAAGGTGGAATGACATTAAGGTGGTCCGTGCCAACTTTTTGCATGTATGACATTAGGGTTGTAGGATGGAAGTTTTTCAAAAAAATAAAAATAAAAAAATATCTAAATAAACAGATTAAATGGGACTCATGTGAACTTCGATCTTTGATGTTCAATAAGTTGGATCGACCTTTTACTTTTATTTTATTATTTTTTTAGCAATGGATATATATAGATGGATTCATAATAGTCGATACTAAATCTACAAATTGACAATTAATGTACCAAAAATACAATATAAAATTTGAAATTTCACGTGGTATCTTATAAAATTGTGAAAAACTCGAATAAGAAAATGAAAGTTGATGTGACATTAAATAATAAACGACTCATTTAATTTCACATTTCATATAATTTATCATTTAGTGTCACTTAAATTGAAGTTGCAACCCCGATAAAGTTACATAATATTGTTCTTTTTCATATATTCATTTTCAATTACACGTCTAAATGATAAAATATCTTGTACGATAATTGATTTTTTTTTTTCAAGATGTTATTTTGATTAAGTAATGAACATCAACCGCGAACTTAATTTCAAGCAATCAAACCACTCAATCTAGGCTATGAGCCTATGAATCGCAAGTTGACATGATTTTCACAGTGCAATTTTACCTCCTAACTGTACAATTTCAAAAAATTTCAACAGCGAAGAAAAACCAAACAAAATCCAACTCTCAAGCCTTTTCCCAGTCATCAATGGCGATTCCGAAAACCCTGAATCCAGTAATCCACTGTCTCATCATCCTCTCAACTCTGCTCCTCTCCGGAGAATCAAGAACCGACACAAATAATGTATTCTCTCCGTGCGGCGATACGAAGGTGCAGAGGAAGGATGGATTCACATTCGGTATCGCGTTTGCTTCAAGATTGGCCTTCTTCTTCAACAACAACAATTCCGTTCAGCTCTCGCCTTGCGACAATCGCCTCTCTCTCCCCAACAGAAACTCCCAGGTCGCTGTTTTCCGCCCCAAAGTGGACGAGATCTCTCTCCTCACGATCAATACCTCCAGCTTCTTCCCGGTACTAATACTACTTATATAAATCTGCTTGCTGGTATTAATTAACTAATTATGGGTTTATGTAATGAAAGTAATTTTTTTCTCTGAAGAATTGCGTTTCTGATTTTTGGTTTATTTTTTTGTAATTTTATTTCTCTTTCTGGTTGTGAAAACATATAATTATCAGAAATTAAGGGTTTTTTTGGGGTGGGGGGGGGGTGGGGGTTTCCTCTGTTTTCTCTATTGGAAATTCCTTTTGGTGGGTTAATAACGTTGAAATGGAACGGGAGATTACTAGATTACAGGGGAATTTGCTACACTAAATAATATCGGAAGAAATGGAAGAAGATTACAGAATTGTAACACTTTTATAGCAATAACTATACAATTGCTATCAGAAAGTATAATTTGGGAATATAGTCCTTGAGAGAATGAATTTAAGGAACGTTCTAAAGAAGGTAAGTTAGGGGGTGTTAAGACAGACATTCTTGTTGCCTTATTGATGACGAGATCAAAACCTCAGAGAGTTGCATTATGTGTGAATCATGTTGTATCCTTAATTTGGGTGCTTGATATAGCCAAATGCACTTTGCTCTTTTAGATTTTTGACTTCTTTTGGTAATAGACTGATAAAATAAGGGCATATTGTGGTGGATAATTTGCATCCTATTCTTTGTATATATGTTTGAGTCGATGCAAGGGGATATCATTATGTACGAAGACTTAAAAAACAATTGAGGGATTGCCTAAAATATTGAATGTGAGCATATAGATGACACAGCTAGTTCTGGTTTTTGATTTTTAAAGTTTTCCATTATTATCGAGATGTATTACAGTTTAAACGATCCCTGTCAATCCTAATTTGATTTAGCCTTCTCAGATTCACAAGTGTGGCAAGGAACTAATCTAAGCCCTGTTTCATAGGCCAAATTTTCCTAGGAAGCTGGAAATTATCCCACCATTTTCCACCTTTGGGCTTGTTTGATGGCAAGTATTTTCCAGGCAATTTGTTTTCTCATTTCCGGTCACGTGATGGTTTTTTCCACAAAATTGAGGAATTGATTTTCCCATGGGTGAGATAGTTTTTCATTTTCTTGGCAAATGGCAATTGAAACAAACCCATCAACTGAGGAATCATCATCGACTTTCCATATATTTTCCATAACCACCGACTTCGAAGGAAGATTCCAGATTTATGTGGGTTCTTCATCTTCATCTAAATAGATTCTAGAAATATCTATAGTGGCAGCCATAGCTAGAAGAATCTGGAAGATTAGTGGTGAAAATAGTGGCTGAATATATGATGTATGGGTGAAGTGAAGAATGTGGAGAAAAAATAGTAGGCTGAGAGAAACTGAGAAAGAGAGAACGTGTGTGAATGGTGTGTGTGAGAGCAAGAAGAAAAAGTGGGAAAGAGAGAGAGTGAGGCAGTGTACTGTCTCGTGAGGAGAGAATTAGGGGAGGATATATATAAAAGTGGTGTGTGCGTGAGAGAGAGAAAAATTGTTGGTCGAAAGTTATGCATTGGAATTTTTGCCACAAAATACAATTTTCATGAAAAATAAAACCAAACAAACATCAAAAGATGCAAAATTTCAACATTTTCCCAGTGAAAAATATACCAATCAAACACAATTAATTGACAATTCCCAATAAAACAAGTTCTAGGCAATTCAATTCACTGAAAATATTTTTTTCACTCAAATTACATTCTTGCAATCAAACGGACCCTATGGATTAGGTCTAGCATTCCAGAGATATAAACTAATTTGAAAATATTTTGGGTTTCTTGGAATAGAAAGTGTATAAAAGGACTTGATAAACCATTTATGAGTGATAATAGGAAAAAAAGAATGACTTTTAAAGATTATAATGGGAGATGATTAGAATCTAAACAATTTAATTAAAATTAATAGACAACAATAAAATAAAATGGATCACACAGCTCAACCTATATAAAATTATAGGTGATTAGCACATAACGTCCCCACCTTTCACTGTTATCGTGGAAAACATTCTTACCTTTTATTTTTTTAGCATTTTCACCCTTATTTTCACATTTCATTGCTCAAAAGGTTATTTTCATCCATTTTTTCAATTAGAAATTGTAAAATAACGAAGATACCCTTCTCTTTAAATAAAACAAAAGGAAAAAGAAAAAAATTAATTGCAACTATAGTCTTAAATTTTTTAAAAAAGTACAAATGAATCCTAAATAAATTATTAAAAGGGTAATTAGCACATAATATCACTACCTTTCACTATTCTTGCAAAAAACGTCCATATCTTTCTTTTTCTTTTTTTTTTAATTATAAATCTTCACCTTTAATTACACATTTGATTACGCAAACCATCTTTTCTATCTATTTTCATCCAATTTCTCAATAAAAAATTGTGTAATGATAAAAAAGCTAAACAATGAATTGCAACTATAATCCCAAATTTTTTAAAAAGTACAAATGAGTCCCCAATAAATTAAAAAAAATAATTTTATTTTAAAAAGTGCAAAGAGTCTCAATTAAATTTATTTAAAAATTAAAAAAAAAATTAAAAGTGCAAACGAGTTTCAAATAAATTATTAAAGAATTAAAAATATATATTTTTTAAATAGGAGTGAATATTCATTATTTCGCAGTTCTTTATTGAGAAATTAGATGAAAATGATGGTTTAAGCAATCAAAAGTGTAATTAATGGTGAAAATGCCAAAAAAATATGAAAGGTAGGGACATTTTTCGCAATACCAGTGAAAGATAGGGACATTATGTATTAATTACCCTTTTAATAATTTATTTGGGACTCATTTGCGCTTTTTAAAATAATTTGACTAAGATTATTTTTTTTTCTTTTTGTTTTATTTAAAGAGAATGATATTTTTGTCATTTTACAATTTTAATTGAGAAAATAAATGAAAATGACATTTTGCACAATGAAATGTGGAAATAAGAGTGAAAATATCAAAAAATGAAAGGTATGGACGTTTCCACAACAACAATGAAAGGTGAGAACGTTATGTGCTAATTACCTTAAAATTATTACTGTTTGCAAATGTTGAGGATGATTTAAGGAGTAGACGAACCATGTCAGATAAGTTCGATTTCGAACAAAATAAACAGCTCACGATCTCGATTAAGCCTAAGATAAATTCCTATCTTATCTATTGTATTCTTTTGAACATCTCAGGAATCTTTTGGAGGTTATATGTTTGCATTTGCTGGTCGAAAATATGCTGCAAGGTCCATTCCTGCCTTTGTTGCAAATAGTACATACACTGTAACCAGTTTTACTCTGGTACGAATTAAATCATTCTCTCTCAGTTTCTGAGCTAGTATGAATTCACTATATATCCAACTGGATCATTTTCACATCGATGCAGGTTCTCGAATTCAAAAAGGGCAGGTTGCAGAACTTGTACTGGAAAAGAGATGGCTGCTCTTCTTGCTCAGGCAATTCTGACTTTGTTTGTCTCAACAATCAAGACTGCGCAATCAGAACTAATAACTGTAAAAACCGAGGGGGAGGAGGTTCCGTAGACTGCAGCCTCGGTATTCAACTTACATTTTCTGGTACAGATAAGCATGATTCAGTTTTTAACTCGTGGTATGAAGTTCAGAATCTTCGGCAGTATTCCCTTTATGGTCTTTATTCTAATCTCAGGAATTCTCTCACCAGTCAATACAACAAATTCTTTTAGTTTTCTTTAATGTGTTTATTAGATTTTTTCATGGAAATTTTAAATATGTAATATGTTATTTTCAAGCTCTACACTTGCTGCTCTTGTATTTTGAAGAATTCTGGATGGTTATGAATATTTAAATTCTGTCACGGCTTGAAAAGGTATGATGTATCAAAAGAAAACGATGCTTTGTATTTTGAACGAGTGGTTTTCCTCCGGCTGTATCTTAATTTTGAATTTGAATATATACAATTTGGATTATTCTATTTGTACATTCAAATGTGCTCCATGTGTGACATAATGCACAAGTGGTATTCCGTCATTGGCTGGTGGATTATTTTTTTCCTACCAGCCAATGATAGAATGTCACTTGTGTATTATGTCACCCAGGGTGTACATGTAGCAGAGTTCGTATGTTTTTAACTTCACATTGTTTGAAGCTAAATTATATTGTTTGTGCACGTCGCATGTATTAAATTCCTATGATCTCTTTCCCAAAATTATGTAATAATGACAACTATTTATCGTTGCAGCGTTGTTTACAAGTTTGTGTAATATAATTTTATAGGAATTTAAAATTTACTCTATTCATCCTCACACACAAGACACAGGTAATTCTTCGAGGTTGGTGACATTGATGTGGAGTGCAAGCATTTGCAATCTAAGGCCCTGTTTGACATGCCAAATTTTCCAAGGAAAATGGAAAATAAATTTCAATTCCCACTTTTTGACTTGTTTGATTGGTAATATTTTCCTTGGAAAATATTTTCCCACCCACCCCCCCACGCGCCACTTTTCCCACTTTTCCTTGAAAATGAATTTCATGTTCTGCCCATTCCTTTTTTTTTTTTTTT
>CAIGRP010030073.1:12053-40520 GCA_903798385.1 Fraxinus cuspidata
GAATTCATTTTCCCAACTTTTAGTTGGGAAAATGAATTCCATGTTCTGCCCTTTTTTTTTTTTTTTTTTGGCAATTGAACTAATTTTCATTGCCAATTGTTAAAAAAAAATTTCACTTTAATGAACAATTTATATGTAAAATGAAGCTAAACGAACACTAAACTTTGATGAAAAAATGGTGAAAAAATAGTTTTCGAGCAAAAATTTTTTTTTTTTTTACTTTTTGGTAACGGTAACAAATTTCATAACAAGTTGTAAAAAAAATTCACTTTAATGGACAACTTTCATGTGAAATAAAGCCAAACGTGAACATAAAGATCCAAAATTTCAAAAATTTTCCAGGTGGAAAATTATACCAATCAAACACACTAATTAACAATTCCCTGGAAAACAAGTTCTAGGCAATTACTTTCCCTAAAATTCATTTTCTTTCCACCCATTTTCCACCCTTCCAATCAAACGGACCCTAAGTATCAATTGTGAATTGTCATATCCTAAAAGAGAAAAACTGAAGTAGGGGCAATATGGCCAAGGGTCTAAATCAAGTAGGGGCAGTCGAGTTCCAACCGTCATTGGACATGTGCACAACATAAATTGTGGCGGGATTCATACGATTTTTTTTAGATTCGATAATGTGATGCACGTGTGACATAATAACTTTTTTTAAAAAATCACAAGACCTCAATTTCAATCAAGCCCTTGTGAATTCATTTCTTGGTTTTGCAATTCGAGAATTTTTTAACAAAAAATTTATCTATTTAATAGACATGTCAATTCAAGAATGAGTACGCATTCCACACCGGAGTAAGTATTAGAATTTTTTTTCATTTGGCTTATAAATCCTTATCAATTATGCATGTTTACGTCCAATTCGATCTCCATGTATGAGGAACTATTTGTTTACGCTGCAGTTGCACATAAAATCTCAAGCTAAAACTACAAAGCAGCAATTTCCCAAATCATTTACCAAACTATCATCTCCTTTTCTTCATTTAGAGAACCATGGTATTACTACTACTACACATAACAGACAAACCCATAGACAATACTTGGGCAAGCTCTTACTTTCACCACCCCAAACAAGTAATAATTCCATTGTGTACTATAAAACAGTCCACGCCCAAATCATTTTATGTGGATTCGAAAACAATGTGTTTCTTAATAATGTTCTTATTTCTTTATACTCGAAATGGGAGTCCGTACTTTCTGCCCGTTATCTGTTTGATAGAATGCCTGAAAGGAACTTAGTTACTTGGTCTTCGATGATTTCTGTGTATACTCGAAATGGGTATAGTGAAGAAGCCTTGATATTGTTTCGGGAGTACAGAAAAACCAGCAATGAGAGTTCTAATGAATATGTTTTAGCTAGCGTATTTCGATCTTGTACTGATTTGGATTTGGGTAGTGTTGAAAATGGGATGTGCTTGCATAGTTTTATTATTAAGGTTGGTTCTGATAATAATGCCTATCTGGGTACCTGTCTAATTGATTTTTATTCAAAAACTGGTCTTATGGAGTCAGCAAGATTGGTTTTTGATGATATGAAATTGAAAAATGTGGTGACGTGGACTGTGATCCTGATGGGTTTTGCCAAAAGTGGAAGGGGTGATATTTCACTGAATTTGTTTAGGCATATGGTAGAATCTGAAGTTATTCCTGATAGATACGTGATATCTAATGTTTTGGTTGCATGTTCAATGCTTGAGTTTCTTGAAGGGGGAAAGCAAGTTCATGCTTATGTGCTTAGGAGGGGTGGGGACATGGACGCTTCACTGAGTAATGTGATTATGGATTTCTATATCAAGTGTGGTGATGTGAAAACTGGAAGAAAAGTTTTTCACCAAATGGTGGTTAAGGATGTGATTTCTTGGACAACAATGATTTCTGGGCACATGCAGAGTGGCTTTGATTTAGAGGCAATGAAGCTGCTTACTGATATGAATAGACAGGGTTGGAAACCAGATCAATTTGCTTGCAGTAGCGTCCTCACTTCGTGTGGTTCTGTTGGTGCTCTTCAGCAGGGTAGAGAAATACATGCTTATACCATGAAGACCAATCTTGATTCTGATGAATATGTGAATAACAGCCTGATTGACTTGTACTCAAAGTGTGACTCATTGATTGATGCTGAAAGAGTATTCCACGACTCGGAAAATGGCAGCGTGGTATCTTATAATGCAATGATTGAGGGATACTCTAGACAACAAAATTTATACAAGGCACTTGACATTTTCACCAAGATGAGGCTTAATTCGATCACACCTAATTTACTAACCTTTGTTAGCCTTCTTGGAATATCATCTTCACAAATTGCATTGGGAGTATGCACGCAACTTCACTCTCTCATGATCAAGTTTGGGTTCTGTTTTGACATATTTGTTGGAAGTTCCTTGATAGATGTTTACTCAAAGTTTTCATCTGTTCAAGATGCAAGGCATTTATTCGAAGAGATTAGTGACAAAGACATAGTAGTTTGGAATTCCATGCTTTTTGGCTATGCAAGACAATCAAAAAATGAGGAGGCTATTTGGCTCTACTTAGAGTTGCAGCACAGGATACAGAGACCAAATGAGTTCACTCTGCTTGCCATGCTAATGACATCTAGTAATCTAGCATGTCTGTTGCATGGTCTCCAGTTCCATAACCAAGCAATAAAGCTTGGTCTCGACTCTGGTCCATTTGTTACAAATGCACTTGTCGATATGTACGCAAAGTGTGGAAGCATAGAAGCAGCACAAAAAGTTTTCCATTCTATCGTTCATAAAGATATCGTGTGTTGGAATTCAATTATATCAATGTATGCGCAGCATGGGGATGCGAAGAAAGCTCTTGAAATATTTGAGGAAATGAAAAATGCAGGAATGCATCCCAACTATGTCTCATTTGTTGGTGTGCTGTCGGCATGTTCCCATGTGGGGCTTTTAGACGAAGGATTCAATTACTTTGAGTCCATGTCTAGGTGTGGGATTGAGCCGGGAATTGAGCATTATACTTGCATGGTTTCTCTATTTGGTCGAGCTGGTAAGTTGTACGAAGCAAAGGCTTTTATTGAGAAAATGTCAATACAACCAGCAGCTATAGTTTGGAAAAGCTTTCTCAGTCCATGCCAAAGTTACTGGTAATCTGGAACTGGCTGAACATGCTGCTGAGATGGCCATTTCAATTGATCCAAAGGACAGCGGTTCATATACCTTACTCTCAAATCTCTTTGCATCTAAAGGCATGTGGATTGATGTAAAGAAGGTGAGGGAGAAAATGGAGAAAAACGGGGTGGTGAAAGAAATCGGGTGTAGTTGGCTAGAGATGAATAACGAAGTGCACTTATTCTTTTCACGAGACAACACTCATCGTGACGCTGATTTGATATATACTCTGATAGGCCACTTGATTAAGCATATGAAAGGAATGAGTTACGAGGCTCACATGTTATGTGATTGATTCTCTTCAGATGTAAAATTATTCTGGTACTCAAAATTCTTCTTCCCTTTTTTGAGTATCTTTATTATTGGCTGCATGAATGTTCTACGTCATGCTTTGATATTGAGATACATAAAGTAAATAGTTTCTTAGCAACTACGTCTTCTGTAAAGTGAAATGGGTTTATATGGCTTTACAATGTCCATTACTTTAGCATCCATTCATTAAAATTGAAACGGTAGTTTATCACACCACGTGCAGTAGTAGTTGATCTCTGAATATCTTTTACGCATTCTTGATTTTTAACACAACAAATTTTACATTAATTAACAAAAAGAAGACTAACAAAGTGATCGAATCAAAACTCTATTCCACATATTTTGTATGTAAATTCATTTTTTTTTTTCTATTTTTCAAACACGTTCGTCAAAACTCTATTTCGTAATGATTAATTTTATCACTAGTTTTTCTGATCTCAATTTCATCCTCATCCCCGCCTAATGAACTGAACCCCCTTTCTCTCTCCTGCCGTCTTTCTCTCTCTAGAAAAGAGTCGTCAATTTTTACGATACACGAAGCATTTCGAAACCCAAGAAAAATCTAGGTTTCAAACTCGATTTCTTCTCCAGCTCTCCCTCCACGATATATATATATATTATTCCCACTTTTTCCTCAAATCTTCAATTATTAGGGGAAATACACCCTTCAGAAAAACCTCGCCCAGTTTTCCCAAGAATATCATTCCCAGAATCCCAACGGCGAAGATTCTGGGAATATTCACCTTGATTTTTCAGCCTCCTCCGAGCTCGAGGTAATTCGTGTTCTCATGCGTTGTATTTTGAATATGGTAATGTAGATATTGTGAAATTTTAGAGTTCTTAGAAGTGAGGGTCTTTTCTTCTTAATTTTCTTTGTAGGAAATATTTTGGCTACAAGATGTTGGTGAAATAATCGATAATATGTGGGATTGAGGAAAAAAGGGAAGTTTTTCCAAATAATGTTGAGGGAATTATTAATATTCACAGAGGGAGGCCTTGAAGCTTTTGATTTTGTAAATGGTCGTTGAAATTAATTTTTAGCATCAAACTAGATTCTTGGAGTGTTAAATTTATTTTGAGGTGTTTGAGATTTAGTGAATGAGTGTTGATCCATGGATTCTGAGGATATGCCCCCATCAATTAGTCTGGTTGAATGTTGCAACAGTGGGTGTAGCTGTTCGACAATGAATGGGTCGTTTTCTGGCACGTGTCTCCGGTCTGTGAAACGGAAGTTCAATGAACTTAAAGAAGAGAACCAGTTCACAGTCCCTGGTCTCATTTTACCACAAAATGCTCGTGTGGAAATAGGAAATGAGTGTATGGCATTGCGTGAAACAGTCAGCAGCCAACAGCAGACCATTCAGGACCTCATAGATGAGTTGGAGGAGGAGAGGGATGCGGCCTCCTCAGCTGCCAATGAGGCCATGTCGATGATTCTGAGGTTGCAGAGGGAGAAGGCAGAGATTCAGATGGAGGCTAAGCAGTTTAAGAGGTTTGTAGAGGAGAAAATGGCACATGATCAGCAGGAAATGTTGGCATTGGAAGATTTATTGTATAAGAGGGAGCAATCCATTCTATCGCTCAGATGTGAGGTGCAGGCCTATAAGCATAGGATAATGAGTTATGACCTGACTGAGGCTGAGGCTGATGGAGAGAACAGTATGATCCGGTGCAATACTATAACTGAGAACCTTGATGGGCAATTTGAATTGCCCCATTATGAGCTTTACCCTCCTTTGAAGTGCAATTTTAGTGAGTCCCAGGCTTATCCTGATGGTGATGATGAAGCTGCTGACGTTGAGAAATATGCATTTGGGGAAACACCTAGTTCTAAGGTTCATTTGAAGGATTTTGAATACCGAATCGACCAATTAGAAAAAAGTCCTAGGAACATTCAGCCTGAAGTGGAACTTGGCGGTGTTAAAAATATGCTTGAAAAGGTGATAGTTGGTCAGTCCCCAAGGCAGCCTAGGCATTCTAGAAAGTTCTCAGATGATAGTTCAAATTCCTTATTTGCAGAATCTCCAAAATTTGGTGGAAGTTTTAAGAATGAATTTCCGCAGATGGAGAATTCTAATTTGAGGAAGGTGGATAATGCATCAGAAGTTGGAGATGACACAAGTGACAGAGTTTATACAATTGATTCTGTTCACCAGGAGGCTCATGGTCTGAAGGAGCCCAAGGCTTCTGTAGGAATGGTGGATGACTATATGACAACTACTACTCCAAGGGAGTCACTGCTTTATTCGGATGTTAAAGATCCAGAGATCCAGAAGTTGTATGCTAGGCTTCAGGCTCTTGAAGCCGATAGAGAGTCAATGAGACAGGCAATTGTTTCTATTGGGACTGATAAAGCACAATTTGTGTTGTTGAAGGAGATAGCTCAAAACTTGTGTAAAGAAATGACACCGGAGAGAAGGAAGCCTGTGAAGAAGCCATCCGGAGTTGGAAGTTTTTCCTTTATGGCAATATTCAAGGTAGTCTGATATGCACATTGACAATGATTTCTTCATTCAGTTATGAAGGGATCAAATTTATTGGAGACTAATTCGTTGCATGCCTCCAATAATGATGTGTGTTTGTACTTCATCCTGCTCCATGCATTTTAATCAGTTTGATTTGTGAGCACTCTGCATTTTTGGCACATAGGATTCTGTCGATTACATTGGTATCTTTCTCGATTGCCCTTGTGCCATTATTTATGCTTTCAGTTACAGTTACTGAATTGGACTCGGTATAGTTTTATATTGTTGTTTTCCTTATTGGAGTTTTTAAGCACCTTTTTTCTGATTCTAATCTCCATCCAAAACTTTTTAGTTTACTCCATCTGATTCGGATTTCCGTATGGTTCTTTTTTTAAATTGTGTTATATAATTACTTATTTGCAACATATTATTACTCTTATTTCCAAGTTTTATTTGACAGAAGTAAAGACTGAAAAGCAAAAGCTTTTTCAGATTATTTTTATGTTGCATACATCTTTAATTGTCTCAAGTTTTTTCTTATATTTTGCGATTATCCAATCAGTTTGATTGTATGAAATATTACTATAATTTTATCTGTTTTTCATTGGTCTCGAATCATGCCTTACATCTGTTTCATAATTGCTTACTGTATATTATCTCATTTTCATGTTCAGTGGATCATAACCTTGGTTTTCTGGAGAAGAAAAGCACTCAGATGCAGGTGAGTATATCTTTACTGAACTCTGTAATAGAGATATCTGTTCATCGAGTAATTGCTTTATATCATCATGCTGCAAATTTTGCTAGGTTGATTTGTTCTGTTCTATATATATTTGTATTTCCACTTAAATCAAATTGCTTCAGTAACTAGGACGTAAGAACTGCTGGTCATATTTTATAAGCTAGTAAGTAGTAGTTGCCATAAAATATTATTCTCCAGATTTTACTTTAGACATTGACTTTGGCATTGAGTAGAACAATATGTACCTTAGTAGTATGAAAGGGCAGTAATATAATTTTTGACCCAGAGCAATGGCAGCCCGTGCCAAGGGTACTCAGATACGTTGATAGATATGCAAACCTGGAGCAATATACCTGTCTCTCGAGTCTGTAGGATAAAAACTGTTGAGAGGATTGCATGCAGGATGGACATTTATTCATTTGATAATTTATGCCTAAGTTAGGCCATCTTTAGTCTTTTAATTAGCATGTTCTTTTCTGGAGCCAATGAAGATAATGTACCTAAACTCGTGAAGTTTTTCTTATGATTTTAGATACATGTTCGGGTTATCAAGCTATAACAACGCAGGCTTGTTAATGCTCTTAGACAGGGGACCTCGTGTGGGGCAGTGGAAATGTCTTTCAAGTACACAAGTATAAAACAAATACCCAGTGCTTTTTATCCACTCGTGAAGATTATGGCCATCTATTTGAACATTGAGGAAATGTTTGGCGCACACAGTCCTGGATAGGGCTTGACAATACAATGAACAAGATCTTTAGCTCTTTTTTCCTTTTTAATATTGTCGAGTGCTAACCATTCCACCTTATCAAACATACTGTGAGAGGATTCTAGTACCACTTTCCAGCATCGGGGTATGCATATCTTTTGGATTCCTTCTTGGTGCGGAATTGAATTATTTGCAGTGTGCTTTTACTTCCATTTGTTAGTGTAAGATGGATTTTACTGGTTGATCAGCAAGTACTGTATTCTTCTGTGCATTCTCATTTGGCTTAGGCTGTGTTATTGCCTTGCTTGTAAGTTCCTTTTTTATATGTTACACATTTATGTATGGTTTCTCAATCAAAATAACGATGTCCATCCTTTTCTAACTGAAGCATTTGCAATATTGTGTTGCATGCGACGCAGACAGATCTTTGGACGGTATTTTTAATTCGATTGTGATATATCTACATAACAACTTATATAATGATTTACCGACATATGATGCGGCGAGATTTAATTGGATCAAAATTTCATCAATCAAATAACTTCCTCACTTATATTTTGACCCCTCATAGTTATGTTTCACTCGTACAGTTTGGTCCAATTCTAGCCCAGTTTGGTTACATATAATGAATGTTCATTGAACCTATATTTTTATTAATTCAGCTTCATAATTTAGGAGAACGCAATGCAAACAAATATATTTGAACACTGCTTTAATAAAGGACGTACTTTACAACATTTGTAGTTTACATTTTTCATCTAAAACTCGTAACAAACGACGACGGTCAGTCCACGGAAAGGCTAAACTTCAACTGATAAAAAATTCCTCAACTAGATTTATTCACAAAGAAGAGAAAAGTAAAAATAAAATTCAATTGACAGTACTCATTTCTTTCCTGTTAAACAGCCATGATTTCCCTAGGACGTCTAGCATGGATCTTCTCAAGCGAGTGTCCTTAACCAAGCAAGTAGCCTCTGTAGAGCAGTATCCAATATCTGATTTTTCTTGTTGAACCATAATTGAAACATCAAGGTAAACAAAACATTGATTTGATCAGGATAAAACCTCGAAAATCTTGAAAAAATGGTTTGGGGAACATCCATTTCCTCATCAAGAAGATGCATCAAATATCAGTAAGCCTAGAAAAAAAAAAGCAAACTTAATTTTTTATACTTACTGCCAAAAAAAGTAGTTAAAACAAGTTAGAATTTATACTCAATCCTAAAAAGAAGTAACTTATGAAACTCGTCAAACATGTTTGACCAAAACTTAAAAGTAACTTTTTAAGCTTTGCCAATCATGCTCTTTACACCATCTTACCTAAGTCAGCAGCCACTCGATATGCACACATTACTCCTGAAAAGGCTAATGCTATAACACCTTGGCCCGGAAAGCAGCTATCAACCACACAATACAGACCATTTATAGCCTATAAATCCATAGTGTGGCATAGCATGAGCAGTTTCCAAGTGCTATGGAAGTAGAATATCATCTTTTTATTCATATATAGAGTAAGAGCAGAAACAAATGTGAAAGTGATTCACGTACAGTTGTATTGAACGGCATTCCTATTAAGCCCTTCGGGATTCGACGTGGTATTGGTCCATAGGTACCACTATCACGATGTTCAAATGAATTCTGAAGCCTGAACTGACATAACATACAAAGATTAAGACTACTTTTTTCATCAGCTAACATGGTGCTGTGGCTGAATTTTGATTTCTCTTAGTTTCTTATAGGGACAAATATTAGAGTTACTGCCGTCTGCCAGTAAAAGAGAAAATCTAGATTAGAAAAGGAGGAACTTAGGTTTCAAATGATTGACAGAAAAAGTGAGGCAGTAACTATTTGGCCACAAAAGTAACGCACTCAAACATGACTGCTCTCTCAGACTTTGGAAGTTCGAAAAGCTAGACTGATTTTAGGGGATGAGCCGCATCCTTGACGCCCCCACCTGAATTATACCTCCTTAAAAATAATGGATGACTTGAGCCCTGGGAATAGTTTCTTCTCAAGCCTGTTAATTATTTTTTCTGCCACAAGTTCCTTCTTTGCATCATATCTTTACTAGAGAGGCCCTGAAAGGAAAATGCCATTTCCATTATTTTGGAAAAATAAACAAGAAAATATTGATTAACAACAATAAGCATTTTATAGTAAAATATCAAGTAAACATGCCTCCCAATCTTCTATGGATGAAGTTGTAAAAATGTGAAGAATATGGTTCCCCTCCGGAGCTAACGATGAATCAAGAACAGTTGGGATGCTCAAGAATATACTTCCATATGACTTCTCTAAATTCTTCCAATCATCCTACATACTCAAGGAAAAGACAGAATCGAATCCATCAGGAAAAAAATAGGGAAACAATTAAAAAATAATAATCACTTCCAAATCCTCTGAAATTGCTGTAGTACCTCAAAGATGAAATGGTGACAATCTGTGTCCGGTGGCAAAACATCAGCTTTAACGGCCATGTGAACAGAAAGAAAAGATGGCGCTTTAACATATGCCTTTTGGAATATTTTTTCCTCATCAGGAAGATCTTCCTTTTTCAGTAGCTTGCCTAAAAATATAAATTTAACACGATCAGCCACTTTCTAAGAAAATGAAAGAAAGTTGTGCATCAAACAGAAGTGTAGGACTCAATCAAACATTCCATGATAATTTGGAAAGTTTCTGATAACTAACCAAAAGTATCCCATTCTTTGTAGCATTAGATATTATGGTTTTAGCATAAAACTGCCTTCCATCTGACAGCTTCACCTCAACCTACAAGAAAAGTGGCACAAGCTATCTATCTTTCACACTTTAATGATCAAAGAAGACATGGAAAATACTGCCGATGAGTCCCCAGTGGTGCTTAAACTCACTGCTTTTCCGTTTTCAAGGATAATGTTCGTTGCATTTGCTTTGTAAAGTATCTCGCTCCCCTGATTTACCAACCCTTTTGCTAATTCCTTAGCAATTTCTCGAACTCCACCGACAGGGTAGTTGTTTCGCCAGAAATGTCTGTCACACAAAACCTTCGGAAAAGAATGTGTAAGAAAATAGTATATGGATAAAAATGAAAAAGGAAGGAAAGCTAATAAACTAGATTACCATGCCTGCATTGATCATTGGAGTCTGCGTGGAATTCACTGTACTTACAATGAAACACTGCCAATAAAACCAACAAAATTGATTTCTGGAGTTGAATAAGGCAAGACATGGATGCCCAGGTCCGAAAACTTTAAAAATATAATTAACTGTATAACAGCCCACCTCTGCATCAATGAAGGATAGCAACTGAGGATCCTTTATATAATTTCGAGCTATGTCACCCACATTTTGTGGAAAGTAGTAGGCTGAGATGAAAGTCAAAAGCATCCATCAAAATAAAGAGTAAGCAGGCTGCGGCTTATGGTACAAATATATCAATGACATCAACATTAACAGAAGTAGAATTGAAATAGAAGAAATTTAACTTGTTAAGGTATACCATGTGTGGGTTTGGGATGAGTTTGAAATGCTCTAGTGTCAACAATACGTTGAAAATTACCTCCCCAGTGCCTAAAATGCACAAACGATCGTATGCTTGAATTATGGAAAGTTTCCAAATTTATAGTGCTCATTAGAAGTATATCCAACTAATTATATTAGTTAAGATGTACTTCTATTCTATATGGCTATACATGACAGTTTTTCCTTTTGACAAGTATTTACATTAAACTGCAATTAGGAAGTGCATCCATGTATAAACCAGGCAGTATACATGTTCAAGTTATCAATATGAGTTTTATTTGATCGAGGAAAATATTCAAGAGGAAGCTGCAATCACCTCAATTAAAACAAACCTTCCAGCATACACCACAGAATCTGAGAATCCCTTTTTTTTCATGGGGAAATTTGCCGACAAGTTCATCAACAAAATCACTATATTGAGTAGACGATAATGAACCATGGTTGGATCAGGTATAACTTGCATCCTACATCCAACCGCTGCCAATGCTTGTGTAATCAAATTTAGATTTCCCTGAAGATATATAAGAGATTCAGATCCAATGATTGAGAGAAAAACAAGAATGGCAAACAAACATATCGGGTGGAGCATTGTAAAGCAAACAGAAAGAATAATGTAAACTGTTTATACAAAACGCCATGGACAAAATATTTATCCTGTACCATAGAATTGATACTCTATTTGGTCCCTTGAACCAAACTAAAAGACTTAACCCCCAGCAAAGTTCGGAAAAAAGAGCGCATCTCGAAGTAAAGATAAGGATATAAATTAGACAAAAAACCCAATATCCTAATTATTTTGTCCATGGCGTTTTGTATTCCATGTCTCCTTTTTTCGTCCTTGACTATATAACTCTATGATTTATTTGTTTAAGCTCCTGTTCGTAGCTTGTGCCATGTTGCCTCTCCATCTCCATGGACTCCATTCATTTTTCCTACATGATATTTGCACCTTTCCACGGTGAAGGACTACCCTTTTGAGTTTCCTTGTCCTTAGAGTCAATCGCAATTTCGATTCTATGAAAAATGTGTCAGATGATTGTTCAAGTGGATTGCTAGCGAATGCACTTTATCTCGAGCAGGATCAAATGACACCTCTTTCTAGTGTACATGATTGATACACTATAGTCTATTGATATATGTATCTTCGTGACCATATTGAATCTTCATATTATACAACCATAGAATTTAAATCTAACACTTTGTCGAACTATGTTAAATCGAAACATTAACGTTAGTTAATCATACACAGTATTTATGTAATTTATTTACAATCTGCATTTAGGATGTAAGTGTTGCCGAATTTTTAAACTCGTAATTTTTTATTAGTATTGTCGATATTAATAAAAGCTAAAGGAAATTGTTTATATGACAAAGATATAAGAAAGCGTATGATAGTTGTCGGGGGTGATATTACATGATTTATGACTTAAATGTTATTGAAGTTTAGCGATCGATTGCAACTAGAGAGAAAGTAAAGGGACCCGATTGCAACTAGAGCGAAAGTTCAGTGACCTCCAGTGCGTCACGTAGGACTTTGAACGCCCATGTATTGTAGATCTGACACGTGTAAATAAAGATCTTATTTTAAAAAATAAAAACCCTTATCCATTAGCATCTATTCTCTGTTCTTTGGTCATAATCCATTGGTCTCTCTCTTTCAGAACTTCTCTCTCCCCTCAGATCTTGAAATCTCAACAGTGAATGGATCTCAGAATGCTATATGGAGTGGTTTTCCTGACATTTTCTAGCGCCTGCTTCCTCTGCTTGTATCTCATTCTGCAGCCTGTGTTCTACTTCACCTCTTGAGAGATTGGTGGTTCAGCGGCGGCGATGGCTGAAATGGACCGGCGAGACACACGCACAACTTCATTATTAGTTTCTGTTAGTGTGTGTTTTCAGATCTGGTTTTTTTCTCTTCTTTATTTATTTCAGATGGTATGATATGCTTCGGTGAGAACGGCACTTAATGGGTATACATATATATTTGTTTTTACTGAAGCTTCCTGATTCTTTCATTCTTTTGATTTTTGGTAGAGTTTATGCTTCCCCGGAATATTTCGAATTAATTGATAATAAGGTAACATTTCTGTCACGAAAATCTTCGAGAAATCTTGATCCGGGCTCAATTTAATCAACCAAACGAACACCAACCGAGAAGGCTCGACCCATAACTTTAACATTTGGTTGTCACAAGTTTCTTCACCCATAAAGGATACACTTGATGATTGGTTTGCAAGCCACAAAGGAAGAGGAAATGGAGTAGCAATTAGAACTTCAAGGAAAAAGAACCAAAACCGGTCGAACCTCACGTTTTTTCTCTCATTCTCACAAATCAACACACAAAAACAACGGTTGCAAATAAATGGATATATATAGCACTAATTAGGTCACACCAATTGGGTCAAATTTTACTAAATGAGTTATCCACGAGTGTTGGGCCACGAGCAACATTAACGTCATTAAGTTACTTCTAGTAGTCTCANATAGCACTAATTAGGTCACACCAATTGGGTCAAATTTTACTAAATGAGTTATCCACGAGTGTTGGGCCACGAGCAACATTAACGTCATTAAGTTACTTCTAGTAGTCTCAAGTTATTTTCAGATCGAGCCATTCAAAAGGTGTCGATATAAATTTATTCAACATCGATTTTATATCATCGTTCGAATTTATTGGGTATCAAAACTCAACAAATTTTTATTCACTCAAATGGAGCCTAGCTTTGTTGATTGTTAATTGATATTTTCGTAGTGGTCGCCACGGTGGTGGTATAGTTGTCGTGGTGTGATGGTGTGAATATTTTTGTGGTGGTCGGGTGGGCATGCTAGAGTTGGATTTCTTTACGTATACTATCGTTGTTGGTGAAAGATGAACTTTTAAAGCACCTAAATTTTATAAACCTCGTTTTTGACAATAGTGTTCAAGGAAATTACGAGATATTTAACACGGAGACAAATGTTAATGATTTAAATTATATTTGTGGAGCTGACAGATTGCGATGAGATGGAGAAGAAAAAGAGAGGAGAAAGCATAAGTGGCGGTTCTCTTTACCATATTTAGCCATTTTCTGTTTTCGATGTCCCAAAACAGTGAAAACATGTTTATTTTCAAAAACGAATTTTCGAAACGAGTTTAAAATTTACAAAGAAAATTGGAAACGACAAAAATGTCGTCGTGGATATTTTCAGTTAAAATCAAACCAAATTTTTCAAAATGCGTATTTGGTGTTTTCAAAATTCGACCGCGACCACCACTGCCCCATTGTGACCCAACCTTTCAAGATAAACACCAGTTACACCACCACCAACGAAAAAGGAAACCCACCACAACAAAATGTTACAAAAAAGGTCGAGGGCTAAATTGTAACTAGGGGTAAAGATTGAGGATGAAATGTATAATTTAGCCTTGAAGATGGGGTTCGTCAATTTTCCTCCATTTCATTTTCAGTCTGAAACGACCAAACATGCCCCTAATATAGTTTCCAAAGAGATGTAAAGTTACCGGCGTGTTTGGATATGTGGTGGACGAAATTAAATGGCAAATCACAATATTTTAGATTTTTTCTTTAACATTGTATGGTACCTACCATGCAAAAAATAAAATAGAAATCTTATCTATTACTAAAATGATTTCTTGTAGGTACAGTAAAAAAATCTCAATTATTGAGAAAAATGAAGCATTGTATATTTTATTATTGATATCTACATATTGATTTGACATTTTTGGAAAGGGAGAAAGGCAGTGCTTGGGACCTTGGGGATGCGACATATAATATTGTTGAGTGTTAAGTTCCTTGATTCTTATTTAAGCAAAGTGACTTTCACCCCCTCAACAATTTTTGGGGGAGTGTTACGGCTAGGGCTAGTGTAGGGATTGGGTGTCACTGTGACGACGGTGAGACTCTGGCTATTTGGCCTTCGTCTTCTCAATTTTCTTTCAAAATTGCATTATTAACTTAGCCGCTCGAACTTGTCAAAAAGACGAGCACGAGCCGAGCCTGCTAGACTCATTTATTGAGGGGGCAATGGGCCAAGCCGGCTCGGCTCTGCCCATTGCCACCCCTAATTTGGACGGAATTAGTTCATTAGATACCAACAATGCACCAAATTAAAAATATTAAATATGGTACTCAGAAAAATAAGTCGAGAACTATAAGTTACAACAAAGTCTCTATAGGGTGGAGAGTAATTACTAATGTTTAAATTTTTCGTTGATACTTGGAAAAATGCAACAGGCAGAATAAAAATTTTAAGGCAGAAAAATAAAATAATGTCTTAATCATTGTAATTTTTAGTTTTATGTAGCATGAGGTAATTAGTTTGTTGACCTTGTCAATATTGAACATGATTAAAAATATATATCCAATATCTTCTATTGTATTGACCTCTATATCCTTCGCGTCAACAAGGATTTTCGATAGGGCATCTTCCCATATTTACTTATTTATTGGGCTCATACCCGACTCTCCAATGAAGGGTGAATTCTCGCACCATTCAAAAGATGACAATACGAGATTGAGATATTTTGTCATCCCTCATCCCCACCCCTCCCACTCCATCAATTATATGTGATTATACGTAGATCAGCACCCAAAATTTGATTATATAGTAGGATGCCTGAACCTTGGATTGTCTGCCTCTAGAAAGCCCTTTGAACTACCTTGCCATCACGTATCCTTGTCTCTTTGTCCTTTTGTCTTTCCCAGTTCCCACCTTAAATAATTACCTCATCACCATCAAATTCTGCAATAAAATACTCCTCCTTCCGTTACATATCCATCTTCAAATTCCACACACACACTCTCTCTCTCTAGCTTCAGGTTTCAATTAGTATTCAATATTCATTTGATCATAGGAAAACAGAGAATCCGTCAATAACGGACTAATTTTGTTGCTAACATTTCGGAGGGCTGCTTGATGTATCAGCGATATTAGCTCTGAGCAATTTGTTGTGTAACTCTTCTCTGGCGCCACCCCACAAGCCATGGCGCAACGTTATGTTTATGCCTTATCTTGGATAATTCTTTTACAGAATTCTTCTTAGCGTTCTGGTTCTTGTTCTTGATCATAATATTGTTTAATTCAGAAGAATTTAATTTATTGGCTGAAGAAAATCTGTAAAGAAAGCTGTATATGACGAGGCAAATTGTGCTCCGTTCGGCGACGCCTTCTGTGGATCCCCGGCAGCTGTTGCAGGAGAACCAAGATTATTCCTCCTCCAGAGGTGGCGGCCGGAAAGTCGGCTTGGCGGAGGTTGCAGGCGGGACAGTGGCGGAATGCGCAGCGGTGTGCTGTTGCTGTCCATGTGGGCTGGCGAATCTACTGGTGCTCGCCATGTACAAACTTCCAGCAGGGCTATGCCGCAAGGCTTTGCGGCTGAAGCGCCGTCGTAGGTTGATAAAGAATGGGTTGCTGCCGCCGCGAAAGTGCAGTTGCGATGATAAGGAGCTTCAAATTCTCACCATGTCCGGCCCGGTGGCGATGGTGAATGCACTGGAATTGGACAGTGATGTTGCTGAATTAGAGAAGGAAATGTGGGAGAAATTTTATGGTGCAGGTTTCTGGAGAAGTTCATCTCAAAGAAGTGAAACGTAAAACAGTAAATTAATCATGCGAATAAAAAAACTGATTTTTTTTTTTTTTGACTGCTGTAAATATGTTATCATTAATTTTTTCATTTTTTCTCCTCGCGTTTGTATTTGCTGTGAAATTTGGTGCGATCTAATTTTCTAGCCAAAAAGAGAGCTGGGGGTTCTTTTCATTATTTTCGTTCATAAAACTTGGTAAAAATGAGAGGAAATAGATCAGATTAACATACAACACAATATAATTATCAATGTAGTTGCTTCGATTTTCTAATCGACATAATATTGAGCAAGTGAAATAACGAGAAAAGATTAAAAAATTCAAATCTGACTATTTTTGGAACAAGACATATTTATGACTAGTTTGGTAGGTGTTACGTTTCTAATCCGAGGCCCACAAAATGTGCCATGTGGCTCCACGATCCCGCAAGGCTTGGCATGGCAGGAAACTCTTAAGTAGGACGTGATAATAGCTTCTTGGAGGTCTTCACTATATCGCCGAGATACTTGAAGAAGAAAACCATCCGTCGAAGCACAAGTGCTACGCTGACGAAGAAGTACATAAGCATCGAGGCTATGTCCTTTATGGAATCACCTCCTATTACGAGTCTGAGGCTCTCAAGGTTCATCGACACCCAAGATGCCGAGGTTGTCCATTGCATTAGATTCGAATATCTTTTAGAAGCGACTGATGTAACGCTTATAATAAATATTGACTATCTGCTAACCTATTATACATGACGGCGGAACTCTTGTCAATACATTTATTGTATGAGCAGACGGTGATGTGAAGTCTTAGTAAAGCAGATGAGGCCACGTGATTCAGATCCAACGGTCACCACGTTAGCCAGTTTTGTATAAATAGTTCAAATTTGTAATTAAAAAGGAGGTTGGATAATTGATAACAAAAATTAACATTCATACACGAAAAGCAATACACTCAAACTCTTGAAATGAGATATATGAACATTTCATCTATCCTTCCACATATTCCTACTTTTTATTACAAAAACTAGTTTGATTTTTTATCCGGCAATCGTTGTTAGTGCGGTTGCTTTTGCTCAAATTTGCCGGAGCTCAAACATTTTTCGTTTCACGCCGCAAAGTATCTCCCGCGTCCATTTCCTCCTTATTACCGCCATTATTCAAGTAAGAACGCGCCGGAATCGTGCTTGACCTGGCGTGAGTGGGCCCGGCATCTGTTGACTTATTTCTGGGTATCAACAATAGGGTTTTTGAAAAGTCAAAAATCGCTTATGAGATTAGAAACCTTTTTTGAACATGTTTGATTTCGAAGATGTTTTATTGGGTTAGAAGAGTTTTTATATGAATTTAATCTAAAGTAACTTTTTGAGGAAATTATTCTCCAAGAAGCAAAAGTAAAAATAAAAACCCTATCAAACGGCCCTTAATACTTTGACATAGTTGTCACCTTTTTCCAGTTAATTTTTAATATAGATTTAGTAATTGAACCATGTTAAAAAAGGGATAATTGCATCTGCGATACCCAATTTTTCATTTAGTAGCAAACTTTGTCCAAACCTTTCATTTGTGTCACCCTCGACATCAAACTTTTCAAAATGTCATAGTTGAAATCCAAATGTATGATTTCTATTAGTTAAATTTGACTGTTAGTTGACCAAATAATTGACTTTGACAATAATTTTGATTAATTTTAAAAGATTAAAATGATAACTTTATATTTTTTATAATAAAATAACTAAAATCAAATAATTAAAATTAAAAATAAAAAATAAACTTCATCTTCTCCATCCACTCCACACATACTCGCCCCCTCCTCAAAACCATCACGACCACTACCATCTCCTCTACCGCTACCACTGTCACCTCCTCCATCGTAATCAATAACTACACATCTACTCACCACTAAAAGCATTACAAGTGACGACGTACTTGAAGATCTAAGAGGAGAGGAACATGGGTTTCTTCAACTTTTGTAGCCAAAGAGAGGCAAGTTATAGCTACAAATTGGATTACTCATGGCTTCTCTTTCTGAAAATGGATGCTGCAAATAAACTTGTCAAGATAATTTACTGCAAGTATGGTAGTCAACGCTGAAAACCCATAAAAAATTTTGTCTTTCAAAATTCATTCCAATGCATCTGTGCATGCCTGCAAAGAAAGAGAAGAGAATGTTCCATTGACAAATGCGCCTTTTCTTTGTAGAAAATAGAGCTAAGTTCTTCATCTTCTCGAAACAAATCTTGTTCCGTTAACAGGTTAGGAAAATGGGACAAATTTCCACCATTAAAGTTGATTTTTTCACTCCCCTCTTTAAATTCTCTCCATTTTTCTTCTTCACGATAAAAGGAATCAAACAAAGAGGAATGGTCATTTTCTTCTCGAGTCATCTTCTTCTTGAAAGAAGAATGTTTTGTTCTTTGCTCACAATAAAGTACAGACAACCAAGCCCATGATCCCCATTTGTGCAAAAAACTACCTTTAATTTGTAAAATTGATTTCTGAAAGTGAAATTCGTTCACTTGGTTGGTGGTGAGTATATGTGTAGTTATTGATTACGGTGGAAAAGATGGCAATGGTGGCGGTGGAGGAGATGACAGTGGGGGTGGATGGTTTTGGAGTGGGGGTGGATGGAAAAGATTAAGTTGGTTTTCAATTTTAATTATTTCATTTTAGTTATTTTATTATAAAAATATAATGTTGTCATTTTAACCTTTTAAAATTAGTCAAAATTATTGTCAAAATCAATTATTTGTCAACTAACGGTCAAATTAATAGAAATCGTCCATTTGGATTTCAGCTGCGACATTTTGAAATGTTTGGTATTGTGGGTGATACAAATGAAAGATTTGAGTAAAGTCTGCTACTAAATGAAATGTTTGGTACCACTGCTGTAAATTTCCCTACAAAAAATTACACAATGTAGTGGATGATTCGCATATTCTCGAATGGTTTTTTCATATGATTTTTATGAGAAGTAAGACGTGTATATGGATTAGTTGGTGTGGTGTCACATCAATACTATAGTTGTAGACAATAAATAATTTTTTTTTCAATAAACTACATGATTTTTTCTAGTTTGCTAGATTATAATTATTATAATTATGTCACTTTGAAATGGACATATTAATTTTCTATTTTTGACATCATATAAAATTAGTGGTTAATTTGTGTTTGCTTGACTGTACCTGATTATTATTGCTAATATGGACGCGTGTTATCTGATAGAAGTTTACAATATTTAAGTTGACTTATTTTTAGAGGAAAAAATCTAAAAAAAAAAAAAAAAGGAAATTTCCTGTACAATATGAAAACTCCTCGTAGACCAGAAGACACTAATTAAATACAATGTACAGTTAAGCCTATCTTAGGCAAATTATAGATTATTTATAAATAATCAAATTATATTTTAAAATACTCATTTCGATGGATTCACAAATACATTCATTACTCATTTTTATTTATCTATAAATTAAATCGTTTATAAATTGGGATGTGTACGTGGATAAGTTAGTATAGGGTTACAATAATTTTGTCTTTTTGACAATTAAATTTATAATCATGTCACTTTGATAAGTACCTTTGATATAACCTGATTGTACTTGCTTATCTTCGGACTTAAACGATGATTACTTATTATTAATTTTAGATAAGTGTCACTGTTATGATGATAGACTACATTAATTAATTGGATATAGAGTTCCAAATGATGAATTTCGTGCCAAAACAATAAAATAAGTCCACATAAACAATATAATAATACACGAGTATTGTAATCAAACGGCGCATTCTTAGAGTGGTATGAAGGGTCGTGAAAAAACAAAACTTTTAACGAGTCCCAGCGATGACTCCCGTCTTATAGTATAACATGCCCTCGCAAAATACGTGGTTATATAGGTGGTCTTTTAGCTTAGAAGGAAGTGGAACAAAAAGGAAACAACGAGAAAATAGTCATGTTTTGGGCACTGGCTATATATGCTGAGCAAAGGAGAAGTAACTTTGATTTTGCAACACAAAAATTTCAAAAACTGTTTCCCACCATGGCTGGCGAAAAGAAAAGGACAAATACATGACATAAGGAGAGGGAAATATTAGGTCATGAGATTGGAAAATAACGAGCTGATAGAGGTGAAGTCGAAGAAAGTAGTGAGGGCAATGACGACAATGGTACCATCTGTGGTCGAGGTAGCAGAGACACACTAAATACTTTTCCAATCTAAAAATAATTGATCGACTTCAATTTGTGCTGACAATATTTATGTTACAAATAAACAATTCAAATGCTATACAAGTTCAAAGAATGAACAATTCTGCATGACTTATAATTGTATAAATGTACTACAACTAATTTACAAGAAGTTAATGTACAGTAGAAGTGCGATGAAGAATTGTTTGAACTATGTTGTATTTTATCTCTAACAAAGTTATAGAGAGATGTAATTACTCTCCTTAAAAAATAAATAAGATAGGTTTAGTGTTACTGATAAAGGATAAAAAATTGAAAGATAAATTTTATATTTACGAGGTTTATATAATTTAGCAAAAATAAAAATAAAAAAATCATCACAATAATAATATAACTTTTGTAAACTTGAATGTTATAAAAGAAAAGAGTTTTTTATTTACTTTCGGGTGAAAGCGGTTCGATTTGGACGGTTTGTACCATATTTTCAACTCAAACCATTTCATGCGATTTGAAATTTTTTAAAGCCAAATCATTTTATTTTTCGAACCAAACCATAATTTGCAGTTTGGTTCGATTTTAATCCGCAGTTTACCTATCGATATTATAGTAATATATTTAAAACAAGTTAACATATAAGTTGAAACGAAAACTAATAATGTTAAATGTTAAACTATATTCATTTTTTCCATGAAACCCTTGAATAAATTATTTTTAATGTTGGTCGCTAAAAGATGTTAATAAAACGAATATATCTTTATTCCTTTTTATTTACCTTTTCTTGTTTGCATTTCATATTATCACATAGTGGTTGATAAAGACAGAGTCACATTCTATTGTAAAATATAGTTTGGTTAAAACTCCTTTCCATCCAGTTAGTGAAATTGAAAATAAGGACTGAACATGATATGTTTAGATATACAAAGAATGATTGAGTTCATGTTTATTGGAAATTGACAAATTTCATTCTCTAACTACTTTGAAAAAATAGAATGTGGTACTAGTAGTTAAGGAACTTTTAACAATTTCCACACAATCAATTCATTATGTCTTTTGTTCTTTAAATCACAAACAATTTCATTAATCACCTAGACACTCAAATAATCATTTTTTTTTATCCAAACCACTGCTCACAAGTGCATAATAAGTTCAAAAACAAAAAATAAAAGAAAGAACAATGAAAAAATGGTTTGAACGAGACTCTGAGACTTATCGAGAAAAGAGAGAAATAGGCGATTCATGTAAAAATTAATAGACTAATAGGCACAAGGTGACGGCAATTTGCAATTGAGAATCACATTTTGTTTGGCAGTGGCGGTTAAGTGTCAAATGTTTGAGAAATGAGAGTTTAAGTTACGGCTTCTGAAATTGTGGACGTGATTTGTTGCCGTAGTTTTGTCGAATTATAATTTGGATTCTCAAAAATATAATTTTTTTTTTTTTAATTTCATATGATTTGTGAATAATTTTAGTTTAGTTTGGATATCGGGTTAGGACGTGTATTGTAGACATATATAATCATGGACTAATAATGATGAACTTAATTTACTTTATATGATTATTTCAATAGGCTGGTTGTAATTTATATTATTAAATTGGTATTTTTTTTTGAAAAGTAAAAATTGTAAAATTTATAAGTTAATAAAATTAATTTTTTAATTAAAAAATTTAAAAAAAGGTTTTGTTCGATTTTGTGCGGTTTTTAAAAATTAAAATCTAAACCAAACTATATTGAAATGGTTTGGTTCGATTTGAGGGAAAAAATCGCGAGTCCATGTGGACCCGAACCAACGGTTTCAAACCAATGTTTTCGATTCGATTTGCGGTTTCTCGATTTTATTTTGTGCAGCCCTAGCTCCTTTTATCTGTTGCAAGAATTTCTCAACAATAGTAAATCTCTTGTTAAGCTCCGGTTTGATTTAGTTAAAAAAATTGATAAATATATAAATTAAAGTCAATAATTAATTTATTTATTTTAAGCAAAATGTGTATATAGGTTATATAGAAGTAAATAGTTATATAGCTTTTGTTTTTTTCTTTTCTATTATATATGAACGATACAATTTTATAACTTCTATTTGCTGCAATAGAAATTTTTTAAAATTTATAATTAATTTAAATATCTTTTATGGTGCAGTAGTAACATAAAATAATATATACACGCCACTTTTTCATTTAAAAAAATATTTGTTCATTTATATGAACTAGAAATGACACGTAGGTTGATCCGTTGATCCACCGATTAAATCATTGACCTTGTGACTCCATAATTATCCAAATCAACGATCATGTCAGATCTAATAACTATGGTTAGAATTCCCCATTTTTGAAAAATGCCTAACATTTAATTCCAACCCAATTTCAGTTGGACTCTATCGTAATCTATCTGATTCTGCATGTCAATCAAAGCCGAACATTCCTACTACAACGACTCCTATTTCTACTAGGATTGCTTCTCTATCATATCACGTATGATCTCGCAAGTATTTTAATCCGACCAGGACTGCACCTTGAACTACTATATATATCCACCCTATGTTCAACATTGTTAACTTCATAACATATTTATATTTTCTTATATGCATTAGCCGACTTCGAAAACATACCTTGACACCTTTGTTCAAGCATGAATTCCACCTTAAGTGCGTTTATGAACGGTAAGTGCGTATTTTTGTACCAATTACAGCTGAATCCCACATTGTTTTCCAATATACCGTCGAAGTAAATGTAGAATAATTTGTTGTCTGGTCATGTAATGGAGTAGATTTATTTTTTATCGGTAAGATCATATTTTCTGCTAAATTCGATTGTTCTATGTAGCATCTTCATGCGTCCTTTCCTTGACGATAACATGTGTATATATTAGCACATATTAGCAATAATAATCATGAGTACAAGTCGACTTAGTTTCTCCCGAGTCTTAGGAGTTCTTTTGCTAAGTTTTGAGGTGAAGGAATACAATTTTGACTCCGTAGGGTTGATATTGCGATGACCCTGGCATTCTGAGGCAAAAAAAAAAACAGCTCATAGATTCTCTTTACTGACTGTTTATTTGTCAAAAGAAAGCCATGGACTTCCAAAAAAAAAAGGAAGGTTTCCTACTCTTTGTATGTTCGTGTATGTGTGCTCGTCATGCGAATAAGCCAATGCGAGATAGAAAGCTTTAATATGCATTTGGGTTTGTTGGGGACTGAGCTTTTAATAAACACCTTGGATCCACTTCAAAAATAAACTAAGCCCATGTTTGGTCCGGTTTAAAATCTGATTTTAATCCAAGTCAAAGTCAAACAATTAATATTAACCACATCTTTCATGGGTCCCACAACTTTTCAACCACGTATTTCAAAAACTTCTATCAAAATTTACTAAAAATCTAATTTTAATCTCCACCAAACACCCTCTAAGTCCTTCCTCAACAATCACAAATGTTAGAGGTCATCCCACCAGCTTTCCAACACAGTTCTGCCTACATCTGTCGTCATTAAAAAAACATCATAATTGCACTTTGAAAAGGGGGCTCAGATTTTCGACAATGATGTCATCACCTTCAACACCACCAATCCCTAGTTAACAAGTGGTGCCTTTGAGGTAAGCACCTTCGTTTCCACCAATCAAGAAGTTGCAATGATGAATCATAATAGCTACACAATCATTTCGTATCACAGCTAGGACCTATGGATATAATGGCCTGCTTCACCAACATAACCAGTCATTCAAGTACCCTAAAATTAGGCGATGACACACACTCTAAGGTCAGCATTGCAGCATATGTGATAGTGGGCGGCCAGTTAGCTTCAAAAGGAAAGATCTATAAACAAGGGTAAATGGTCCATTGACTTAGTTTTTTTTTTGAAGTGGGTCCAAGGTGTTTATTAAAAGCTCGGTGCCCAACAAACCAAATGCATATTAGAAAGCTTTCTATCTAGCTTTGGCTTATTCGCATAATGAGCACACATACGCGAAATGTTAGAGGTCATCCCACCAGCTCTCCAACACAGGTCTGCCAACACCTACCGTCATTAAGAAGCATCATAGTTGCACTCTGAAAAGGGGGCTCAGATTTTCGACAATGATGTCATCACCTTGAACACCACCAATCCCTAGTTAACAAGTGGCGCCTTTGAGGTAAGCACCTTCGTTTCCACCAGTCAAGAAGTTGCAATGATGAAGCCTAATAGCTAGACAATCATTTCGTATCACAACTAGGACCGATGGATATAATGGCCTGCATCACCAACATAAGCAGTCATTCATGTACCCTAAAATTGGGCGATGGCACACACTTTGAGGTTAGCACTACGACCTATGTGATAGTGGGCGGCCAATTAGTTTCAAAAGGAAGATCCAATGCTAACCAAGCTGGATTCAAAGGGATATAATGACATGTATACTTTAACACAAGCATTAGATTGCATGTGACTACAATTCCAACGAGGGATTCAATGGTTACGAGAACTCCGACGCTCAAATAAGACAGAGTTGAAGATATTTGGTGTGGGATAGACACAATGAATGGAATGTGTAGTGTTGGTTGTAGAGTTTACGCTTGTCCGAACCTCAAGGGCAAACTATGTTTCGAGAGTCTGTGTATTCAGGTTAGAGTGCTGTAAGAGTAAGATTTCACGTTACCTTTGAATGACACTTTTATAAGTATTTATAGATGGAAAATATACTTGGATGCTTAACAAGTGACTTCATACTAACGCCTCACTTATCAAGCTGGACCATGACAACTATGCAAAACAATAGTGTCCTAGGCCTGCTACCACCCTAGCCTCTATCCTAGTTTGTGTAGGCTGAAAATTTTTTTGACTAACAAAGTTGCTACAGAGCTGTCAAGTGTACAATGACTAGGCGAGTCAATGCCCGTCGAAGCCCTTCGCAAAAGATGTCATTCGCCACTTGCCTTGGAATTGTGCTACATCAAAACGATGATGCCTTGCTTTGGATAATAACACTTCCAGCGAGGTGTCTATGGGCATGGCTTCATCATTTTGGTGGGGCACATATGGAAGAGGTGATGCTGAAGCCAAAAACTGACCTTAAGTGACATTTTGCTTAGCTGGTTGCCACGTGACCCGTCTCGTAAATTGATGCGTAACACTAGCTACTAGAGCTATATGTTTCTTAAAAATTAATGTCACCATTACCTTTGCAAGCAAATTTGTGAAAATTGTTGTTGCATTCAAAATGAAATTAATGTTCTATCTTAAACTCTCTATTTTTAGCCTCTTAAATCTTAACCTTAGCACCTCTTTTAATTGGATTAATTTGGAAAGAAAATATAGTAATTTCATGTTCTTGAGGGTTTATAGGAAGATAAGTTAGTAGAAAGGAACATAGGTATTTGGTATGCAAGGGTGGATCTAGCACCCGGCGAGCCCCGGCGGCCGCCCGTGCTGGATCCGCCGGAAAGGTTTTTTTTTCTTTTGAAAATGGACAAACATTTTAGATTATATAACTAATAATTCATTTATTTAAAAACTTTTGTTGCAGTTTAGTTGGCTAAACTCCCATTTTTATATGGGAAGACTTGGGTTCGAATATCTTCCCAACAATTTATTGTGAAATATTTTTTTGCTTTACAATTTTTTATTAAAATCAATGGAATTGGAGGGGGGAGGGGGATTCCAACCTGGGAGCCGTCCTTTGAAATATTAAGGTTTGACCATTGAGGCACTCATTGTATTTGGTAATAAATTTACTAGAATAATATATATTACATTTTAGCTGTTTGAATGCAATTATATAAATTCTAATCCATGCTCTTTCTTTAAATTATATAAATTTTGGCCACAATATCATTTGGTGAATATTGTTAATTTGCATAATAGAATTATATCTATTTAGTTTGAACAAAATAATTGTTATATTTAAATTTTAGACCTTGTTTGATTCTTTTTTTTTTTAAATACGTTTTTCTCTCTTCTTTTCAACCACACATTTTTTAATAAAAGAATATTACTTGCAGATTCAAAATTTTCCCTAAAATTTTTGATCTTGTTTGATTCTTTTTTTTTATCTAAATTTCTCTTCTTTTCAACAACACATTTTTCAATAAAATAATATTACACGTAAATTCAATTTATTTTTATTTTTAACTGCACATTCTCCATCAAATCACTATTTCAAAATACATTTTTTGCAAAAAAATGGGCATCAAACGGGGCTTTTAATATTTTATTGCTGCAAACGGTCAACGGCCGCCCGTGCTGACTCAAAATCCTGTATTCGTCACTGTTGGTATGCCCCTTTTTTTCTTTTAAACAAGCCATGCCCTTGTTTGGGTTAGATAAAAATCATATTTTTCGGTTGAAAAGTTGTGAGTCTCGTTAAATGTGTGATTAAAATTAATTATCGACTATAATTTAAATTTCAATGAACTTTTTTAGCTGAACCAAACTGGGACTGTGTTCTAACCTAACATGTGTTATTGATACAGGATCAAAAAATCTTGTACATGCTCCGAGGCTGGGCAAGGCCAATGTAGCAGAGGCATCAGCCATGGAACCAACCAAGATGTGCTCCTCTAGTCTCAAGCCTGCCGAAAAGTTGAAGGTAGATACTCCTTCCTGCTTCGCTCCTCCCTCTAAGAAACAGAAGATGGAAATGGTGAAGAAACTAGCATTCGACCGTGATGAGGAGGATCTTTCACAAGAGGTCTTGAACATGCTTTCAGCCTACATTTCCTCCACCGTGACACAATGTATAAATATGACGGCATCAGAGAGGTTGAAAGGCTCGTGAGTGAGAGTGATAGGGAGGTACTGAATTCATCTGTATCCCATTTGATGAAGGCTGCCGTCTTTATGGCAGAGCACGCTCATCGGATGGTTGACCTGAACGAAGCCAACCAAAAGAACAAGGAAGAGCTGAACGATGTTCGAAAAGAGAGAGCTGACCTTCACAGGGATATTGAAAAGACAAGGCAGGAACTGGATGATGCTCAAACCGAGATAGTTGTCCTTCACAGGGAGAAGGAGAAGACCAGGGAAGCATTGGACGATGCTCGAAAAGAGATAGTTGTCCTTTGTAAGGAGAAGGAGAAGAGCTGGGAAGAACTGGGTGCTGCTCAAACAGAATTAGCTATCATTAGCAGGGAAAAAGAGAAAATAAGGGAAGAGATGAATGATGCTCAAATTGAGATAGCTTCCCTTTGCAGGAATTATGCGAATACCTCTAGAAGTGCCAGTCGAGCCTGGCAGGAGAATGATAAGCTGAAGGAGGAGCTGAAGAAACTGAAGGGCCTAGGCGTCGAGGTGGAGAAGCTCAAAGCTGAGGTAGCTGCCAAGGAAACCGAGGCAGCAATGGCAGTCAAAGCTTTCAAGAACTCGGAGGAGTTCGAGGTCCTGAGAGAAAATTTGTTCCAGGCAGGGGCTCATGCTCTATATGATGCAATCGAGCTGGAACACCCTGATTGGGATCTTAGCTGCTTTGTCAAAACTGACAATGAAGATGAAGACGAAGACGAAGACCATTAGAAGAGATGAAATCTAAGCTAATTCAGTTGCAGTGAAGGTGGCCGCAGCTCGATTTTGGCCTCGGATGATGAACTTGCAACAATATTTTGTTTCAGTGAGGACCACGAGATGATATTACCTCCTAAGAACACAATATCAGCAGATGTTGAGGTTCTGTCATGTCGATTGCTAGCCTAATCGGCATCAGAAAAGGCACAGAGACTGCAAGACTAGTTGGATTTGTTATTGTTGGTTCCAAAAGTGTTTCCTTGCATGTTCTTTTATCTTGTCTAGCCACAGTCTTCGTGTGGCAGACCTCGGTGTCAAGGACCGCAGCTTCATCTAAGCCCATTGACTAACACATTGTAAATATTTTAATTCA
>CAIGRP010030075.1:0-28534 GCA_903798385.1 Fraxinus cuspidata
AATTGCTTTAGAGGATGAAGCATTTTCTGTCGAAATCTCAAGACATAGCAACGTCTTGAGATAATTGTGGTCCATGTATGCTTTCTACCATTATTGCACCATGAGGGATACTAACCCCTCGCGCACTCATCTTACCTTATAAGCAAAAGCACATAAAAAAAAGCACTTTCTTAAATGCTAATGTTTGGATCTTGTAGTAAATCTAGTAACTAACCGAACATGATAGAATGACGAATATAGGAGAAAAAACCTATACTTTTTTAAACTAGTGCTGGTTAGACCACTCATGGCAAGAATGTTAGATTTTTTGTGTGACTCGAATTCTTTGTTGAAGATGAGAGTTCTAATTAAAGTGCATATTAAGAAGAATTCTATTTTAAATGCAATTGTTGAATCCCATTCAAGTTATTTGACAAATTCTAATTGAAATTCTATTTGATAGTCTATTAGGAGTAGGAATTTATGTTGGACTTAAAGAAAATATAGGAATGAAGAAAATCAAGATTTTTTTTAAATAAAGAACCCGAAAGTGGCATAGCGGTGCAACGACAATTTTGGCCTGGCACCTGGCGCTGTGGCGCGACGCCCGTCTGTTTCGTCCCTTCGCGATTTTTTTCTATATTTTTCGATTTTGGACTCCTTTTTAGTTTTCTATTTCAACTACAACTCTACTATAAGGTTTTGGACGTCAACTATTTGTTCACTATATATATTTAGCTCTTAATTATATTTCAAATGAAGATAGACAAATCATAAACACATAATCTTTGTATTATCTCTCAATTTTATAATAAAATCTTCACTCTGTAAAATTACATTGTTCTTGTATTCTTGTGATCTTGACTTCATATTACGGCACGATTTAATCTCTTATTTTCTCACAATAAACTTGTATCAGAGTATTTCAGTTTTCATAACAAGTAGTATCATAGCTTTTGGTGTTGAGATTTTTAGGAAGATCGAAGTTTTTCATGATGGCAACAATGAAGTATGTTAATACGCTATTAGATCAAAATACGATATTCTCTTTAAGGCAGGTAAAGACGTAAGCAGTACTCATTCATATGTATTTGGACGATAATTTATTGTGATTTGACAAGATGCTCACAACTTGGACTATGGAGGAGAAAAAACGGAGGGAGCGAAATGCCATATCTCAAATACATTTTCATATATTAATAATAATTCCGGGATGTTTTGAAGGAGAAGTTGGCAGCTGTTTTATGGTTAAAATTGGAGCAATTATGCATAATGAATAGTCTTACTAGCAAATGGCATCTGAAACAACATCTATATTTTCATCATATGATAGAAGATACATCTCTTGATGATCACCTAGTTGCTTTTAAAGAAATCGTCGTTGATGTGGAGACCTTAGAGGTCAAATATGATGAAGAAGACTTGGGCTTGATTTTGTTGCATTCATTGCCCGCCTCTTACATGTCTTTTAGAGACACGATTCTATATAATCGTGGTACTTTCACCATCTAAGAAGTCTACAATATTTTATATTCAAAAGATAATATGAAACATCTTGTAGTATATGGGGATCATGGAGATAGTCTCATTGTTTATGGTGATCGTTCGAGTAGCAAGTCAAAATATAACTTCAAATTTCGTAATTATTGCAAGAAAAATGGGCACTTGATAAACGATTGTTATAAGTTGTTGAATAAATCAAAGTCAACTGCAAATCAACAATCATAAACTTGAGGAGAAACAAGCATTGCAAAAAATTCTAGCAGTGATGGAGACTTTCTATCTATATGGAGACTTTCTACCTATGTCTGATTACAACTGTAAAGTTGATGAAGCTTGGACATCTTGTACTTTGCATAGTTACCCAATCAGAAATTATTTTCAACATATGAAGAAATGTCAAAAGGTGTATTGATGATCGATAATAACACGTCTTATCGGATAGTTGGTATTGGTTGGGTTCGAATAAAGATGTTTTATTGGACTATTAGAACACTTGATGCAGTGAAACACATTTCAAATTTGAAAAAAAAAATCTTATCCTCTTAAGTATTCTTGATTCAAAAAGGTACAAGTACACTGTTGGAGGTGGAGTTTTAAATATTATCAAAGGAGCCCGCGTTGTGCTAATAGAATCTAGAAAATCCCATTTATATTTCTTGCAGGATAATATGGAATTTTCGAGTAATCAACATATTTTAAGAACTTAGGTGAATTTAGGGTTGGCTTCTGTATCGTTGGAGTCTAATTTGGGGTCTTCATTTAAAAATACATCTCAACTGAATTTTGAATCCGTCTTGCCATCATTATTGACAGTGTCATCGTATTCAATTGCTAGAAGTGGACCTATTTTTTACCATAAGATTCCACATAAGTACAATTCTGCTGATTTTGTTGATGGTTTGAATGCGGTTAAGGGCGTTGATACTAGCCAAAGTCCTTCTTTTGATGTATTCACTTGTGATTTTATTTCATGACTTGTTTCAACCTTATTTTGTGGTCACTAATCACTTTTACCTCTAGTTGGCGTAGCAGAAGTAGAGAATATTTTTAGTTGAAATTGTTGATGGAGAAGTTCATCTGTGTTTTTCATTGAAGAATTCAAGTATATTCCTTGTATTGACATTTATCTTCAGGTGGAGAATTCTTTTGATATTTTGTTCATTACAGTAGAATTTGGTCAAGATAGAGATTGTTAGAAATTGGGTGTGACCTGAATTCTTTGTTGAAGAAAATTGAGAGTTTATATTAAAGTGTACATTAAAAGAATTTTATTTGAAATGCAATTGTTGAATCCTATTCAAGTTTATTGACACAATTGAAATTCTATTTGGATGTTCATTGGGAGTATGAATTTGTGTTCGACTTAATGAAGATATTGGGATGAAGAAATTCAAGAATTTTTTTGGAGTAAAAGACCTGTAAGTGGGCGCCGCGGCACCACGATAAAAATGGGCGTTGCGGCAACTGGACGACGTTGCGACGCCACAGTGTAACCCGTCTGTTTCGCCTCTGAGCGATTTATTCCTTCATTTTCTATTTTGGACTTCATTTTTGATATTTAACTTCAACTACAACTCTATTATAAGAATTTGGACATACCCTATTAGTTCACTATACATATTTAGTTTTTCATTGTATTTTAGATGAAGTTAGTTAGACAAATTATAAACACTTAATCTTTGTATTCCCTCTCCATATTATAATAAAATATACATTCTCTACAAAATTACATTGCTCATGTGATTTTTACTTTATATTGTGGCTTAATATCTTAGGGACTGTTCTCTTTGTGTTTCAATTTTGTGTTTTGAGTTTTGAATTCATTTTGAGTTTTGTGTTTTGAATGTCCATTTTGAGATTGTTGAAAATGTGTTCTCTTTGACATTTTGAAAAATTGTATTGTTTTGAAAACACCAAAAACAAGTTTTGAAAATTTTGACTTGATTATAACTGAAAACACTCAAAACGACAAATTTGTCGTTTTGTGTTTTCTTTATAAATTTTTAACTTGTTTTCAAAAATGCGTTTTCAAAAATGGGAAAGAGAACGCGTTTTCCCTGTTTTGAAAAATCGAAAATAGAAAACGCCTTGAAAATGGTAAAGAGAACAGACCTTATTTTTTCGTAACAAATTGGTATCAGAGTATTCTAGTTTTCATAACAAAGAAGTTGAAATAGGGGATTTTCTCTCCTACTTATTTCGTTCAATGTTTTTTATAAGTACTTTTTTATGGAGTTCTTCTTCTCTCTTTCAAATTTCTAATCAAAGTTTTAAAAATGGTGTGAATTTCTTGACAGGCTTTTTAAAATGTAGACTTTATTTTGAATGAATCTTCTTGTTGTGGTGCTGACGTATCTGAGAATGGTGTTGCTTATGAGTTGTGGTGGTAGCGTAGCTTGATTGTGTTTTTGCTAGCGAGGTGGGGTTAGGAGCCGAGGGCAGTGACCAAACGAGGAAGAAATTCCCTATTTGGTGGCAATTTCAATGGCTGGACCGAGTTAAGTGAAGGATTTAGGTTGGGTGGATTGGGAAAGATGAATGTTTTTTTTTTTTTTCATTTTTCTCACTACTTTTTTCTATTTTGTAATCGTTTTAATTAAATAAAGCGTAATTGGCAATATACCCCTCTTAACATTTGCTTATTTTGTGGAATACCTCATATCAGTTTAGTTTGGCACAAAATCCCCTAAATCACTTAAACATTGAGGAATATTCCTGCTGTCTATTCCGCTAGTTTACACGTTAAAAATAGTAAAGAGGACCAATATGAATATAACCTTAGATGGAGTTTCCGCCTCTTCAGATCCACAAACTCACTTAAGGCGCCAAATGAAGAAATTTATACTATATTAGTGGGTAGTGAATAATGAAAATTATTTTGTGTGATGTGGGTAGTGAGTGGTGGAAAGATTTTTAGTTTTTTTATTGTTTGGGTATTAGATATTAGTGATCATTTTTCTATAAAGAAGTGTAATATAAGTTCTACTCCAATTTTTTTTGTCGTGTTGATTTTGAATCTTCATGGGTGTATTGTGGAAGAAGAACAGGTCTATTGGCCAAACATTTGTGTGCAAATCAACCCTGGAATCAATAAACTTTGCAGAATACAACCCTAAAATTCTAATACTTCGCAGACTATAAACCTCAAATTGGTAAATTTTGCGGAATACAATTCTAAATAAGGTATCTTTTAACACCACTATCCAACCAGCAAAAAGCTAGAAAAAGAAACCAGTAGAATACAAACATTAACACATCAAAATAACCCAGCAATAATATCATAAACCAGCAATAAAACATATCAAAATAACCCAGCAATAATATCATAAACCAGCAATAAAACAAACATTACACCAACAGATAGCGAAATACAAATTGAATGTAGACCTTGATCCATCAACGCCTTCCAACCCAACAGAGTACATAATTAATTCTAACATACTAGCAAAGTACAAAATTGTAGAATACAACAGAATGGTGTGCAGATACTTCTCCAGTGAACAAAAATTTGAAAAACGATTACTGATTTTAGATTTTTTGGTACATTCTTGAAGTTCCATGACTACAATTGTTTGTTGATTTCTCTCAATTCGTGTTTCAAACAAATGGGGCCTTAAGTGAGTATTTTAATTTGAAAAAAACGAAAATACCCTTTGAATTATAATTCATTTTGGTCCTCTTTACGATTTTTAACGGGAAAACTAAAATATATAGATGACAATTGGTGTTCCACAACGTCTGGACGATTTAGGGGGTTTTTGTGTCAAAACAAAAGATTATGATGGTATTCCATGAAACAAGCAAACATTAAACGGTATTGGGCCATTATCCGTAATTAAGTGATAAAATATCTCTTAATCATACATTAAATTAACCAGAATAAGGCAGACCCTTTTTTTTTTTTTTGGATCGACGGTTGGATTTTTGGAAGGAAACATTTAACAAAAACTATGACCTTTCGTTGGCCTTTAGTTTTTGTGACAAATTGAAGGCTGCGGAAACATGTATTTTTAATGGATTGTGGATCTACTTTTAGCCCGACAAGCAAATTTGGAAACCCAACTACTTAGGCTCCATTTGAACCATTATTTCCCATTAAATTATAATTCATTTCTCATTTTATTATCAATCACACATTTTTAATAAAATAGTGTCATACGTAAATTCAAAAAAATTTCTTTATTTTTTAACTATACATTTTTCAAAAAATATTATTCCTCTTATTATAATTTGAAATAATAGGAGTCGAATTTTTTTTTTTAACCGCACATTTTCCATAAAATTACTATTCATCTCATTATAATTTGAAATAGTAGGAGCCAAATGGACATTTACTTTGCTTCTCCAGGAAAAAAAACAGGTGTTTGATTTTTAAATGGAGATGTGCCATTCGAATGCAAAACAAGCCCTCTTCCATTTGAGCTTTATCCCAAGATTGTAATCGGCACTTTTTTTTTTTTTTTAGAATAATTAAATCTAGAAGAAAGTAGGCGCAGACATTTTCTACTTTTTTCATGATAATTATCTTCCTCGTAATACATGTTGGATTATAGTATGTTTTGTTTGTATATGCCAATTATAGTAAGATTTCCAGAATGGCTTAATCCCAATCCCAATCTTTTTCCCGAAATCTTCACCAATTCTTATCCTGTTCCTTTACATTTTCCAATTTTCCCATAAAAGATGAGAGAACAAGATCAGCAAACAAGAGTATTATACGAGCTGTGTTCAATGATTATTCACATCCTCCGTACGCCGCCGATTCCCGTATCGTTTCCCAGCCTTCTAGGCCCATCTCTTCTGTCGTCGCCGCCGCATTCATCATCCTCAGCGCCGCCGTCACTGCAGATTTCTCCGACGGCTTTTGGGTCTCTGTTTATTGGGATTTCAATTGCCTTGATGTTGTTTGGATCTGTGACTTTTATAATTGGGCTAATATTGATGCCACTGGTGATTACACTTGTGTTGTTGTTCTACATCGTGGGGATTGTATCGAATTTATCAGAATTTGGCCGGATCCTCCTTTGCCCTGCTTCTGATAAGTTTCCTCCAGGTAACATTTTCACCTTATTTTCTTCTTTTTGGATCCTGTTTCACTCTTTGGCTTCTTTGTTTACTTTTAAGCCAGCCCAGACATGCTTTATATGTACTCATATATTATATTTTGTATTTGGATGTCCCCTTGGCTATGTTTGTTTGCTCAAAATTGAAGCTTGAGGTTGAAATTACGGAATGTAACTCTAATTTCATGTACACAATCAGAAAATACTATCTAGATTGTATAATTATATTTCAGTATAATGCTGCAAAGAATTGCTGTTTCCTGGTGGAATATTTGTATTATCACAGCATCTGTTTACATTTCCTAGATTTTGAATGTACTATGGTAAGTTGGAGAGTTACAGAACCACCTAAAATGCTATTCAGCTTGATAGGAGGACACCATTGTGTCTGAGAAGAGAGTAAGTTTCTCATGGATGCAAAGAAAGAAAGAGTTGGTTTTTTGTTTATATGATGGTGGATCTATATCCTCTTGGACCATGCCCGTTGAACAATGAATTGGCGATTCATAGGCAGTGGCATTCAAAACACAAGTTTTCAGATTTATATTTTTTTTATTTTTTACTCTTCTTTTTGGGTATTTTAACCACATTTATGTTGCAAAGATGTAGGGATGATGGAAAGTATTGCTCGAGAATGGCATACCGAGGGACAAGAGGCAATAACTGTTGTGTCTAGTTCAGTTTTAATTTTTAGTTATATTAATATGAACAAGAGTATAATCTAACATGGTTTGAGGTTTTGATTTTTATTTTGGTCACACTTTCCCTCTTTACATACTAATGAGTAGTATGCCCTGAAAGATGAATCTCTGAGGCTAGGAGTCAAATGAGTCATTAAGTCCAGCGTTAGAAGTGTTTTAGAAGTTACTCTATGTTATGAAAAACAAGGATAGGCAATATAAAATTAAGATTAAGAACACAAGATTTACGTGGAAACCAAGATGAAAAAAACACTAGGGGTATCAAAGATTATTACAAGAGGTACGGCCACTTCGATCCCTTCGCTACCACCACAGACACCCATTTTTCTCATAATTTTAGTTTCAGTTTCACCAAATATCTTTGCAGAGTGGGCTTTTTGGGGCTGGGCCAAACAGAAGTCGGGTCACTGTACTCTAGCATCTATTTAGAAAACAGATATTGTGATGTATGTTCAATATGATCGAATACATTCCAAGATGTTAATTAATATTACAAGATAAGGACCCCTTTGCTCTCATGGCTAACGGTTGTACTGCCGAAACTATATTAGTGACCAAATTTGCAACTTTTGAATGCTAATTATTCTATTTGTAACTATTAACCTTCTTGCAAGTCCTCTTTTCACATGAGGTGCAATGCATTGCCGCAGATGTCATTTCTGCTTTCTAGTTGTTTGAGAACGGGTTAAAACAATGATGAGTAGATCAAATTAAAATATCATGTCTTGATTTTCAAGGAGCTCATTGTTTTCTATGTTACAGTGCATCTTGCAATGAATTCAACAGAGTGGACAAAAAGGGTTCAAGTAGCCGACCACAAATATATTGGGAACAAGGCTTAATTTGTTGTAGATGTTATTGATGCATGCATGTTTAAGACGTAGGCATTTGGAAACTTAGATCATGCTTCTAGCTCTTCTCTTAATCTGCTTTCGGATTTTGCTATATATGGAGCTTCGTTTTGCACATAGAGGTTGTTCAACTGATAATTATTAGATATGCATTGAAACATTGTGGCATTTGATTTATTTGTTTGAAGAAAAGATAAAACCTACTTGTTTATGCATGTGCAGAATGGAGTTATTCAAGTTGAGGCATCAAGCTGGAGAAACAGAAAAGGAGACCATTTTTGACACTAGCCAGAGTAAGAAAGTACGCGAGTTAGCTATTATCTTGCTTGATCTTGCAATGCCAACAGGTTTGGCTACTCTTTATGGTTGGTGGTGTGCTTTTCTTCGATCCAGACGTGTGAAAGAATGTGTAGCTAATATCGACGTTGGATATGTAGTATCATTTTTCCACTGCATAAAATTTTATTTAATCCACCTTTGTTTTACTTTGGCAGAATTTTGTATTACGCGCCTTCTTTAGAAATAATTACCAAAATTGTCTGTAAGCGATACTGATAGATAATCATGGGAGATCTTTGATCTTTAGACCAGGCTCTTGTCTTTTCATTTAAGGAACATGACTCTACCAAGAGGAGACGATATGGTTAGATTAAAATATTAATTTAAATTCGTTTGTCATGTTTTTGACTTGTCTCACTTGGTAGCATTTGATTCCAAATTTATTAGGAATAAGAGTAGTTGTTTCTTGTCATCTCAAGTCATGGGGATGCTGACAAGTCGTGGGGCTGCAACTGAGATAAACTTAATATCACGTCACTAAAAAATAAAAATAAAAAGAGTCGATAGTCTTAATTCCTAATTGATTCTTTGTGCATGTTCATAGATGCACAAAGAATCTATAGAAACCGTGTATATTAGATTGATTATTTGTACTATATTTAGTTTATTTATTTCCTTATTTAGCTAGATAAATTATGAAGTTTTTTCTTTTCTTAAATTAGGAGATTTTTTCATTTCTTGCCCCTCAATTTTGTACTATTAATAAGGCTGTATTTCTCATCATTGCATAAGAAAATAAGAAATTTCTTTCTGCATGGTATCAGAGCTGCTGGTTATTCTAAACCTCGCAAACAATGACGGGAAATCCCGTATACAGTAAAAAATCCACAACATCAGAGACATCTCACGGTGAGACGGAGATCAACTCCACAATACGATCTCATGGAATAGAAAATACTTCCTTCTAACTTACAGTAGAGAAGTTGAATGGGAGGAATTTTAGGGAATGGTCTCAATCAGTGAAATTAGTAATTGAAGCCAAAGGAAAAACTGGATATCTGACTGGAGACACAAAAAAGCCTGCAGACGCCACCCAATTACAGAGATGGAAATCAGAAAACTCTATGGTCATGGCTTGGCTGGTAAATTCTATGCAACCATCTATTGGAAAAACGTATCTTTTTCTCCGACCGCAATTGAAATTTGGGATGTTGTCTAAGAAGTATATTCAGACAATGAAAACCCATCTCAAATTTTTGAAATCAAGACCCGATTGTGGTAAATGAAGCAGGGAGAAATGGAGGTTACTGATTATTACCTGGAGATGACCTCCCTTTGGTAAGAACTCAATCTCAGTTCTGAAGAAGAGTGAGAATATCCAGGCAACAGCATGGAGTTTAAGAAAAAACTCGAAAATGAACGAGTTTATGAATTTCTTGCGGGTCTTAATCGACATCTGGACGACGTTAGAGGCAGAATATTGAGCCGGCGACCACTACCTTCGACCATGGAAGTATTTGCTGAGGTAAGAAGAAAAGATAATCGTCGGAGAGTGATGTTGACGGAGGAGATGGCGACATCGAAGTCGCACTTTTGTCGAAGGGAACCATAGGAGATACTGTGCTGAAATGTGTCCCTTTTCTACGCTTCAACCCAAATAACAGTAAAAATGGGCTGTTTAGAAAAGGGCCTTTTAAATCGGGTCAAGTCATTTTAGGCCTACAGGATCTTCTAAATTTGGGCTTGCTGGATTTGAATATGAAATTGTAGCACTTGCCTCAAAATTCGAACATGGGCAGGGCCAAAAACAACAAAAGGGACGTCCATGGTGTGTATATTGTCGTTAGCCCGGACATAAGGAGGACACGTGTTGGGATAAACATGGGAAACCCACCGATTGGAAGCCTCGCGTTTACCAAGCCTTGGTTGACCAAACGAAAAAATCCAAGGAAGTGAAAAGTGGAGCATTCAACCCTGTGCAATTAGAACAACTATATCAAATTTTCTTGAGTCTCCAAACATGAAGTCACTTGTCCACACACAGTCCTTCAAGCTCATTAGCCCACAAATGTAGTTTCCTAAAAGCCCCAAATATTTCCTCGAGATATAAAACTCCATGGATCATTGACTCGGGGGCATCTGATCACATGATAGATGCTTACCATCTATTCACCTCATACTCACCCAGTACGGGCAATATAAAGGTTAAGATCGCCGACGGATCATTCTCGCCTGTGGCAAGAAAAGGGAGTATTCGTATTTTTGAGTCTGAATTCTAAAATTTGTTCTTTATGCCCCAAACTTATTGTGTAATTTATTGTCTGTCTAATTAACTAGAAACTCAAATTGCTCTGCTAATTTTTCTCAATCTCACTGTGTTTTTCAGGACCTATTATCGGGGAAGACGATTGGTAGTGCTAATGAGTGTGAGGGACTCTAGTACTTTGAAGAAACTGAAGTGGGTAAACAAAGTCAAACCGAAACTTGTAATTCTATGTTGGTCTCTAGGAATAATGATGTCCTATTATGGTATAGACTAGGTCACCCGAACTTGCAATATCTAAAATATGTCTTTCCTTCTATCTTCTCGAATAAAACATTTGTTGATTTTCAGTGTGAAATTTATGAATTTGCGAAACATCACCGCACTACTTTTCCAAAATCCACATATAAGTAATCAAAACTATTTACCATAATTCACAGCGATCTGTGGGTCCCTCATGGATCCCTAATCGTACTCACACAAAATGGTTCGTCATATTTATAGATGACCATACTCGAGTATGTTGAGTTTTTCCATATTCATCAACTTTCACAGAACCAAACGCAAATTCAGATCCTACGCACTGATAATGGAACTGAATACTTCAATACCACTCTACGAGATCATCTTAAAAAATATGGGATTGTTCATCAAAGCTCGTGCGTCAACACTCCCCAACAAATGAGATTGCCGAACGAAAAAATCGACACATACTTGAAGTTGCCTATACCCTAATGTTTACCTCAAATATGCCAAAGATGTTTTGGGGAGATGCTATCTTAACATCAACATATCTAATCAATCGAATGCTTGTCGCATACTTTCCTTCGAATCACCTATAAAAAAACTTCAAAACTCCTTTCCTTTTTCTCGTCTAATTCCAAATATCTCACTCAAGGTATCCGATTGTACTGCCTTTGCTCACATTCATTCTCATAATCGAGGAAAACTTGATCCACGTGCCATTAAATGTGTTTTCATCAGATACTTCCCTACTCAAAAAGTCTATAAATGCTATGATCCATCAATAAAGAAAATGTTAGTCTGGATGTCACATTTTTTGAAAAGACACCATACTTCAAAAAACCTCTCTTCAATGGGAGAAGTCTAATGAAGATAGGTTCTTAAATCTGGAAATCTCATCTCCAAAGAACATCGATAAAGGAGAATATGAACTCAGGGGGAGATATAGGAATACAAAATGACAGGGAGATGTTAGTTTACTCACGGAGGCCAAAATCAAAGTATAGGGAGAATCTTACACTTGAAGCACCAAAAGAATCAGAACCGATGATAGCTCTAGACCTAGATCCAGATTCTCATGAGTCTCCAGATATCGATCTACCCATTGTACTCAGAAAACAAACTCGATCGTGCACTCTTCACCCTATCTCGAAATTCATATCTTATAATGCTCTATCTACAAAATTTCACCCTTTTACATCTAATCTTGACAGTACTGAAATTCCAAGGAGTGTCTAGGAAGCTTTGAAAATTCCTAAATGAAGAGAAGCAGTGATAGAGGGAATGCGGGCATTGAAAAAAAATGAAACTTGGGACGTGGTGGATCTACCAAGAGGAAAGAAACTTGTAGGATGTAAATGGGTCTTCAATGTAAAGTATAAAGCTGATGGAATAATAAAACGATATAAAGCTCGACTGGTTGCTAAAGGATACACTCAAACATATGATATTGACTACATAAAGACATTAGCACCAGTAGCCAAACTAAATACCATCAGAGTTCTGTTATCTTTAGCAACTAATTTGGACTGGCCTCTACAGTAACTGGATATTAAAGATGCATTTCTCAATGGGGAACTAGAAGAAGTCTTCATGACTCTACCTCCCGGATTTGAAACAAAGAATGAGGAGATAAAATTAAGAAATCGTTGTATGGTTTCAAACAGTCACCTAGGGCATGGTTCGATTGATTTGCAAAAGTGTTGAAAGACCAAGGTTATCAACAGGGACAATCAGATCACACAATGTTCTTCCAACAGTCAGAAAATGGAACAAAGACCATTTTAATCGTATATGTGGATGACATAATCCTAACATGAAACAATTTAAGCGAGATGGGAAGACTCAGGAGAAGTCTAGCAACGGAATTTGAAGTAAAAGATCTGGGACAATTGCGGTACTTCTTAGAAATGGAAGTGGCAAAATCAAAAAGAGGTATCAATATCTCACAACGAAAATATATTCAAGATCTCCTAACAGAAACTGGCATGCTGGGATGTAAACCAAGTGACACACCTATTAATACAGGAACGAAAATAAAAGACGATGGAAATCCCGTTCAGAATGAGAGATATCAAAGACTTGTTGGAAAATTGATCTATCTATTTCATACTAGACCTGACATTGCCTTCCCAGTAAGTGGTAAGCCAACAAATGCACTCTCCAAAACAGATTCATATGGATGTAGTATATAGAATCCTCAGATATCTTAAAGGGACACTTGGAAAAGGATTATTCTTCAAGAAAAGTGAAAACAAATGTGTGGAAGTCTTCACAGATGCAGACTGGGCAGGCTTAACAAAAAATAAAAGATCAACTGCTGGTTATTGTACCTTTGTATGAGGAAATTTGGTAACATGGAGGAGCAAGAAACAAAACATAATGGCTGGAAGTAGCGCTGAAGTTGAGTTTAGAGCAGTTGCACAAGGGATATACGAATGACTGTGGTTAAAAGAACTTTTTGAAGAATTACAGATTACAGTAAAACTTCCCATCAAGCTCTGCTGTGATAACAAAGCTCCAATAAACATTTATCTTAATCATGTTCAACATGATCGAACCAAACATGTTGAAGTGGACAGGCACTTCATGAAAGAAAATGTTGATAATGAAGTCATTTGCATGACCTACATTCCTACTAGAGGACAAACTACTGATATATTCACCAAAAGACTACTTAGGCAAAGTTTCGATGATTTCATTCACAAAATGGAAATTGTCAACATTTACCATCGAACTTGAGGGGGAGTACAGAAATCGTGTATATTAGATTGATTATTTGTACTATATTTAGTTTAGTTATTTCCTTATTCAACTATATAAATTAGAAAGTTTTTTCTTTTCTTAAATTAGGAGATTTTTTTCCTTTCCTACCCCTCAATTTTGTACTATTAATATGGCTATATTCCTCATCAATGTATAAGAAAATAAGAAATTTCTTTCTTCAGAATCAATTAGGAGAATGTCGTTGATGATCTAAAAACATGGAACTTATGGATACTCGTCAATCGAAGGAAACAGTGAATTCAAAGAAACAGAAATACAAGAAGGGTAGTGATGGTGATTATTTAAACTAAGGTTATCCAGTGGTTAGATACCAGATAATCGAATGAAACAATGAATCTAAACAAAAGAAGTACAAAAGGGTAATGATGGTGATTAAGAAGTGCAAGTGATGGTGATTATTTAAACTAAAGTTATCCAATGGTTATGTAAACGTTGATGGCAATGAGGAAAATCATGATCTCAGCAATCTGGACAAAAAAGAGTGATGTGGATGATTATGGAGATTTCGCTCATCTGCATGATAACAAATTCAATGACCCTACTCTTTTCCGACAGTTGGCAAAGAGGTCCCGGAGTCAGCAACACGAATAGAACAACTGCCACCACCATTGGCCCCCAATCGGCCATCCAATCTTGGGTGAGCACAATGGCAAATACATACATTTGAAATTATTGGGGGCGCAATCAAACTTATAAAAATGTTACGAAATGTATTCAATATCTTATTATAATTGTTTTCTACGCAATACTTTGATATCCATAATTACATCATTTTCAAGACCGTTGAATACATCATTCTCAATATACACAATCGAACATTAACATCATAATTATGTACTGGAACTCTCAATCCCGAATCCAAAGAAAACTGTGCAACATCAAGTTCACGCATTTCATCCTTAACATTATCGACATTAGTTTCAATCTGAACATCTCCAACATCAAGTTCACCCATTTCATTCCTAATATTCTATCTTTATCTCTAACATCAGTTTCATAGAGAGGAGAAAACGAGCAGGAAAGTAGAAAAAATGAAGAAAATTGAAGAAAAATTAGGTGACAACTTCTTTAACTCAATTCAATATTCAATTTTCAACAAACAATTTGAATTTTACCATAATCAAACAATGAGATAACACAACAAACACAATTGCATAATAGAAACCACACATCAATTTGATAGAATATTTGAAGAATTAGAAGTTGGGGTTTTACCTTTGGAAATAGGCTGCGGCGACAGAGTCACAAGTTCTTGCAGATGTTGGATGGAGATGAGGAAGAGAACGGCACGGCACAGTCGCACAAAATGGGAAATCTGGAGTCAAAATTGGGTGAAGGAAGGTTTGAATTGGGTGAAGTTGTGGCGGATTGCTCTTAACAATTTTGGTTGTTTGTGATATTTTATTATTTAACAAAAAACAAATATTGGAAAAATTGGCGGGTCACTTGCTCCACTATGACACACCGATTAGGGTCATACTCTACACACATTTTCTAGTAAAATAAAAAAAAAAAAACCATATATATATGTTACGCCTCGCGACCGAGGCTCAATAAGAGGACCCCATGTGGCAGTCCACATGGAAGCCATCCAAGAGCCTCACCAAGTTCCACATTCTACGTCATGAAAGGTGACAAAAGAGGCACCTTAGCCCAAGTTTCACAACAACTAAAGTACGATGATCGAAGTGAGAAGCAATCCACGTTTTAGTCGATGTGCGATGTTAAAGCCCACAAGCAAAATAGATACACTTCAATTAAAGTGTCATGCAAGAGATGTTCTGCGCACAAGATCCTATGGAAATGATTGATATGAACTCCTAAAGCAGCATAGTGTCAAGTCATGTCATCCAACTACATAGATATGCAGATCAAAGCCATAAAGTGGTTGCCGTTTTAGACAACATTAAAAGCTACAAGTCCTATGGTGTGGAAAGTGACATCTACAATGGGACGCTTAGATCATTAAGATGAAGCGACATGCATCTTTATCCAATGGTCGCCACTTCATCCAAACCATTATAAAAGCTCACAATTTACATCCATTGAAGGTAAGGCAATTATAATTTTCAAACATTGTAAGATTGTTCTTATCTCTATATTTATACATATTCATGGTGTTTGAACGCTATAGTGGCTTGCATCTCAAAAGCTCGTTCCACACCCACTATATTCTTTTCGTTAACAAACTTGATCTTCAGAGTACTCACTGTCGCTTCCCTTACTATTAGAGAAGGTCACGAGTGACTAACTATTTGTACAAGTGTGTAGGAAAAGAACTTTCGTGGACGTAAGTAGACCAGGGATCTGTTGGTCATGTCGGAGGTACAAAAATCGAAGTCAACAATATATATTATAATACATATATAAGCGGGTAGGGTGTTAATTTCGCTCGTTGACTCGGATTACCCGTGGCTCAGCCTGGGAAAAGTTCGAGTTGGCCCGACTAGTGGCTCGATAGAACCAAGCCCCATTTTGGAGCGTTGGCCCAATCCCGGACCAGCCCGTGTGGCTCAACAAGCCACACTAGTCGACTTGTGTCATGGGCTATTTTCGAACCGTGACGATCCGAAAAGCAAAAAATAAAAAATAAAACATGGCAAGCAGCGCACGTCGTATGTATTTTTTTTTAAAAAAAATATTAAGCTGGCTCAGCTCGACAAGGCCCAAGCTGAAAGCTTAGGTCAAGCCTAAATTTTTTGGCCAAACAAAAGTTCCGCTCGGGTTAAAAAAACTTGAACATTTTTACTCGAGCCAAGCTCGAGCATCAAGCCTTGGCTCGCGATCCGACTTGGCTCGTTGACATCCCTAGTAAAAGGTGGAATTACAAGTCAGTAAGCAGGGGCTCTTATTGGATGCTCATCATAAGTGCTTACCCTAGTTACTAAGATGGATATGTCAAAGCTATCTACGACCCTACTTCCCAATAGCTAGGCACAATCGTAAGAAGATGTTTTTAACCAAAAATACAACCATGTCAAAGATATCTAATAAAATGACGTATTTTTCTTTAGATGGGTGAGATAATTAGGCTTCGCCTGAATAATCCTTATTTTAGATAATATTTTCATTTTATATATAAGAGATTCTTGATTTAATGTTAGTTGTTCTATCAATTCTAAGGCGTTCAACAGCTTGCTTTTCCACCTGTAAGTAATCTACTAGTTAATTTAGGATTCATTTGACATAGCATTTGCTTTACTTCTTATATAAGAACTTCTCGAGGAAGCTAGCTTTCTTTAAAAGCTATTCTAACTAGGAAAAAACACTCATAAAATTAATCAAATGGGTTCAAAAGTAACTTTTGAATCTCAAAAATTCTCTGTGACTTTTTAAAAGTCATGTGAAATGGGCCTTTAGACAACAATGTTAGCAGAATGATATTAGATTTTGATGCCCAATAAATCTCGGGCAATAATATAAAATATCGAATTATATTTTCACAGACCTCGGCCGATGGTGAATTGATTGCCAACAACAAAGTCTAAATGCTCGACTCGAAAACAACATGGATAGTTTGAAGTAGTTTAAGAAATTAATGTTGTTTACGGTCCATATATTTACCTATTGGAGGGCTCTAGAGTATTGGCCCACTCTACCCTTATCTTGGCCCAATTAGATTCTAACATATTCCTCTATAAATATGTTGCTTGCCCTAGCCGTTTTTTGGTGAGTGATTTGTGAGAAATTGAAGAAAACATGGCTGCAAATTGAGAGAGAAAAGCGTTGGGTTTGCTTGAGTAAAAACCATGTGGCTGCCTTTGCATCTTGGTCTCCCCTCTGTGCCTTCCTCCACTGGTTTTCTTCTTGTCTTTGTGGTTGCAAATCAATCATTTGTGGGTGAGATTGAGAAACAATCAAAGTGAATATATTGATTGTGATTAGGAGTCGTTTGGATTGATTTTTTGGTAGAGAAAGGTAAAGTAAAATCGAACCTGGAAGTCACCGATCTTGGAGTGAGCTTTCGTAACAAAGGAAAAAAAAAATCATTGAGGCACAACTGAAGGTCGTCCCTAAATTAATCAATAATTATATCAAATTATTCTGAATTCTGCATTTGTCCCTCATAGGGTGTTGCCTTGTCGGTTTATAAGTAAAGTTCTTAACAAAAATTACTTTGGATTTGAGACACCTGATTTCAGAAACTCAATACCAAACAGTTTAGCGCCCGTTTGGCCCTCATTATTACACATTACAACGGGCGGAATAGTAATTATTTGGAGAATGTGTGGTTAAAAAAATTGAGTTTATGTGTAATATTATTTTATTGAAGAATGTGTAGTTAATAAAAAGAGAGAAGAATAAATTATAATGTAATGGGGAATAATGGGGCAAATTGGGAATGATTTGGCAAAAGATTCATACATCTTAGCTCAAACCATAAATGATAAAATTCTAAACTCCACTAGAATTTGTTAGCTGCTGCTAATCGAAATCAGAAACAACGAAAATCAATTCGATCCCATTGAAACCAAATGATCCGAGTACATATTCAATTGAAAAACAGGATTAATACAATTGAGTACATTGATTATCCGCCCATATACATATGAACCCCAATAGCCAACAAGAAAATGCAAATGAGAGCAAAATAGATAATAGAATGAACCAGAATGGATACTCCACTAGTCTGGAAGTTGCCGAACTCCACGAACCGGTTCCGACCCGGCATCTGAATCAGAAGACCCGGAGTCAACAGAATGAAGAGCACCACAGCTACGAAAACTGGACCCCAATCCGACATATTGTATATCTATAGAACCAATTTTCTCCGAGGATTGGCCTGAACCGGAGTTTATGGACAATTGCAAATGCTGTTATAAAGGTTTAGGGTTTGCAATAAAGGGATTGGACAAAGTGAAGGACGCTAATGCGAATTCACGCTCAGTGGATTGCTTTATTACGTAGATTTTGTCTGTTTTAGTGAAAGAGATTGATTTGGACTTTGGAAGCATGTGAGCATCTGGTTGCTTGGGAGATTGGAATTCTGGTTCTAAACATTTTGTGCAATTTCTCCGTTATCACGCCAATTGATTCCGATTAATGAAAGATTCCATCACTAAGAATTGCACGTGCTAGCACTTCATTTTGGTCGTGTTTGAGTCTCCACTTTTAATTCGAATTGACACCTTCGATATATATACTACATTCACAGACGTACTTCAATGTTTTTGTTTTAAAAATGAGTAACGTTATTTAGCCACACTAGAGCTATAACTCCCTGTAGAGTGTTAGATATATATTTTTTTGAATTATTTAATAATATCAAATCTTATTCATATTTTAGCATTTTCATTCTCTGGGTTTAGCCATGTTTAGGATATGGCCGAAGAAACTTTAGACCCCATTGAATATTTTAATATAATTACCTAATTCGAGATTTAAAAAAAAGCCAAAAATGTAAAATAATTACCTTTTTTTTTTACTTTACTACACATCATGCCTCTCACCATACTCTCTAATCAAATACACTCTTATTTCAAGCCAAGCAGCAAAAGCCTCATGCGAACCATTCAAGGGCTTGCAAGTCAAGCAAGCTAGCCACATACGAGCTCGTCGGCTCGCATATGAATCAGCTCATAATTGATAACTGAAATATAATTAGCAGTAAAAAAGTAGCGAGCCCTGAGTCAGCTTGCCTGGTGGATCGAGCTAAGTGGCTCGACTTGATCCATTTCAAACCCACACTATTGAGCCACTTCATCGAGATAAAACCCCTCCCTTCGCACCCTAGTCCCCCCTCTCCTACTCAAGCAACTAGGAGAGGACTTACAACATGGCATAATTTGGTTTTTTTTTTTTTGAAAGAAAAATAAAGGTAAAACTATTTTTATCATGTACTAGACAATTCATAATTCAAAGGTGTCTTCAGGAACACGGACACAGAGAGTGCTAGGATGATGTTACCTCGTGTCATAAAGTGTTGAATTCAGTCCCCTAAGGAACGTAACCTCGAGTTTAAATGCAATGGTATAAAATACAAAACAACCCAGGTGCTATAGATACTTAAATTTAGGAACACGTAAAAAAAAATTTAAGGAAAGCTCGATTAAATTTTAATATAGATAACAAAATAGGTTGTTTAACATGTAATAAAAACAGATACATGAACAGACACGTGAGGATGTTTTGTAGCAAGTTTTACAGATAAAAACTTAAAAAACTGTTCAACCCCAATGTAACATAAAATCCAATCAACTCCATTTTTACTTCACTTTCAGGCCTGAACTAAATGCCCCCAACTCCGGAAAATCAGTATGGAAAGAGCGAGATGGCAAGCATGTAACAGAAGAAGTCCCCAATTTGTATAACAACAAGTTTAAGAGGGTACGTCTCGACTCATCACACAATTTCCCCACACAAGCTTCAGGAGTCGATGCAAAAAAATTCATCCAATCTCAGCTACAAACTAGAATGAAAACACCATGCCAACTGAGGAAATAAAATAAGAAACGGCCAAGTAGATGAAATTGAATCTATTTCGATCACTGTGATTTAAATTAATACTTACAATAGTTCGTGGGCCTAGAGCATCGAAATTTGATGGGCCCCAAAAGAAAGATGGAAATTACTTATGAAATCAAGCATTCAATTACCATTTCAAATATGACTCCAAAAAAGAAACATCCTAAAATCAAGCATTCAATTACCGTTCCATATAGGATCTTTAAGAAGAACAAATCGTGGCCATCGCTGAACAAAAGAGAAAAGCAACAGAGATTTATTTTATTCTTGATTACTCTCGTCGAAATTGGCAATTGAAAATAATCGAACTATAAGGTCACAAATTTGAAGTTATCATCACAGTAGATCATAATTTTTGAAGGCACAGATCACAAATTGAGGTGATAATAGCAAATTGAGAATGATGATCATCCCGAAGCAGATCTGAATGGTTTCGAAGTCATAATTGATGACAACTAACTTTGTATTGTTGTTGTATTTTCGAATTCACAAAACAGTGTTGAAACTTCAATGGTGAGTTACTGTGAAAAAAATTGAAAAAATCCATTGGGCTGCAAATTGTGAGTTGGTATGACGGAAATCACAAAGATCCATTGTTAATTGTGAGTTGCTCTTAGATTTTTTTTTTTTTGTGGTGATTATGTATTGTTTTCTCGAGTCATTTAACAAAGGGGTGGATTATGACTTCGTGTTCCCCTTTGATTTTAATTTTACAATATAATATAACTAGTTTATATTACTTTCAAAAATAGCGAATAGATTTCACCAAGTTAGCTCCACCGCTTGAGCGGTGGCCTCATGTTCAGCGAGTGGTAGCACAACCACTCGAGAGGTCGCTGGCAATTAGTGAATGGTGAACGTATTGCAATTGTAGCTTGAGCGACTGATTGGCCGCCCGCGAGCTGTTCTCATGTGAATAAGACTCCTTGTCTATCTTTGACTCTTTCATGACTTATTCAATGCATACTTCCGACTCCCAATAAAATTCTAGTCACAACATAACTATAATAAATCTTTATCTTGACACGAATTCCATTGCAAAGAATAAAACTTCACTCTTAAAATAAATTTTCACCTTGAGACGAATTCCAATGCCAGAAATAAAACAATAACTCTTCAACAAAACCTAAAAATTCTCCAACAAAACTCTCTACTTCTTCCACAAAAGTCCCTTCAAGCAAACTCAACAATAAATATCGATCAAAACCAAGTAACTAGGGATGGAAACGGGCCAGGTATGGGACGAGTAGGCTATCCCTATCCCCCGTCCCGTCGGATATTTTTGTTAGCTTGCCCCATCTTTATACCCAGTTAAAGCAAGATGGGGCGAGTTCGGAGAGGGACGAAGCATGTACTTTATCCTGTTTATCCCCGTTTATTTTTTTTTTTTTTACTTTTGTTTTTTTAAATTTTTAGTAAGTGAATATTATTTTTTTAATTTGCTAAGATCAACTCACGTTCTTTTTAAAAATGATGATATATCTTTTTTCATTTGATAAAAATTTAAATTTGAAATTAATTTTAAACAGGGCGGATAGCGAGATGGGGACCATATTTTTCGTACCCACTTCAAGGCAACGACCCCCGTCTCGCCTTCACCCCATTTATACGATTAGAGTGGGTAATGCCCACCCCATTCGGGGCGAGCCACGTGGGTTTCGGGTTTACCATTTTTTTTTATCATCTCTACAAGCAATGATCAATTTTTTGGATATAGGGAGTAACTTGATCATCATATCAACATGATTATCTTTTGTACCAATTTTGCTCACAATATTATCACAACGAGCAATAACATCACATTTAACTCCCTCTAAATAAGTAGAAGGTTTTTCACTAGACTCGATACCTTCAGTTGTACTCAAAGCATAAGCTACTAAATTTGTCTCACCGTACCTCTATGGAGCTCTAATATCTCTTCTAAGTCAATTTTTAGCAATAAAAATACTGTGGTATCACTGATAGTGTTGGTAAAGTGATACTATCGTTAATTATTGAACTAAGCTGATATGTAGACTCTAGTATAGATTATGTAGAACCTGTATGTTTAATTATCAAACTCCACATGTATGTTTAATTTCTACTGATTAGTATCAATAGATTATGTAGAACCTTACAAGACATGTTACAGGCAAACCGTCTCTATCCCTTTATCACAACACCGAGCACCTTTACTAACTTTTAGGACTTCTCCTTCATTAATGAACTTGTTCCCTTTTAAATTAAGAGTACTAAAAAATATAAGATTTCTTTTCAAATCTGAAACATGTTTCACATCATCAAGTGTCCTGATAGCCTCATCAAATATCTTAATTCTAATCCTTTCAATTCCAGCTATCTTACAATGTGTATTATTTTTCATTATCACATCACCTTTGGAAACTATTCCATTCATTGAAAACGAATCTAAAAATACTGTGGTATCACTGATAGTGTTGGTAAAGTGATACTATAGTTAATTATTGAACTAAGCTGATATGTAGACTCTAGTATAGATTATGTAGAACCTGTATGTTTAATTATCAAACTCCACCTGTATGTTTAATTTCTACTGATTAGTATCAATAGATTATGTAGAACCTTACAAGACATGTTACAGGCAGACCATCTCTATCCCTTTATCACAACACTGAGCACCTTTACTAACTTTTAGGACTTCTCCTTCATCAATGAACTTGTTCCCCTTTTAAATCAAGAGTACTAAAAAATATAAGATTTCTTTTCAAATCTGAAACATATTTCACATCATCAAGTGTCCTGATAGCCTCATCAAATATCTTAATTCTAATCCTTTCAATTCCAGCTATCTTACAATGTGTATTATTTTTCATTATCACATCACCTTTGGAAACTATTCCATTCATTGAAAACGAATCTCGATTGGACACATATGAAACATACAAACTAAATCAAGAATCCAATCCTCGCAAAGTTTGGATTCGCCTTTAAAAATAACTAGAAGTTTTCTATCACTGTAGCAATCTTCTACAATCTTGGCTTCAACTGAATCTTTTGGTTGTTTCCTTCTAATTTGCAGTGGCTAATTTATTCTTGTTCTGCAACTTATAGTAGTCAGATTTGATGTACCCCTTTTCCTTGTTATAATTATAGATTTTATCGCTGTAATTAGACTTCAATTTGCCCCTCAGGTAACCACTAGAATTCCTTTTACAAACAACAAGACCCCTCTCCATGAACCTCAAATCTAAACACAAGTTGTTTCATTTTCACTTTTGAAAACAGAGCGTCACATACTTCATCTATGGTGAGAGTATTACGACTGTACAAAATATTATCTCTGAAAGACATATATGTAAAAGGCAGCGAACACAACAAATCAACTCTAAATATTTTTCATCATGCTTGACCTCTAGATCAAACAACTTCCTTAAAGATAGTTAGGTTATCTTCTATAGACATGGCTTCTATCAAACAATGAGAATACAATCACTGCTTCACATGTAATTTATTTGTTAGACTTTTCATCATGTATAAATGCTCCAATTTTAACTATAATTTAGCGGTGGTATTCTCCTTTAGAATGTCTTGTAGAATTTGAGACAGGATCTTTTGATCCTTACATTATTTATTCTCCAGCGTCCAAGATGAGGGCATCTTATCAAACCCTAACGAGGCATCATATAAGTCCATCAGAGTGAGCACTACTTGCATCTTTACCTACCATAATGAAAATCTAGTATTACGATTCAAAAGCAAAATTTCATACTTCATACTTGCTATGCGAAAAATCAAACGTCGCTCTGAGTTGGTCAAACATCGTTCTGATACCAATTTGCTACAAAAAGGAGAATTGGCAATATAAGAAATAAGGACAAGAATACAAGACTTACGTATAAATCTAATTTGAGAAAAAACTACACGCAGAAGAGGAGAAATTTACTATAACAAATATGGAGAATTATAATGTGTGTAGAATGATTTTTCCAAAAGGTTTACTCCTCGTATATACATACAAAGAAGAGCCTCACATATGGTGGAGTCCTAATATAATAGATCTAACAAATAATTGAGTGTTTGAAGTAGAATAGGTGTAAAAATACTGCCAAATCGAGAATAGATTTCGCACGGATAATACCACTGCTCGAGCTATAGCCTCACATTTAAGCAGTAGCAGGATCGCTCGAGCAGTCACCTAGCGATTAGTAAGCAACAAAGGTACTATAATTTCCGCTCAAGCGGCTGATTGGAGGCTAGCCTGCGGTCTTCATGCGAATAAGTCCTTGTTTGATTCCCATTTTTTTTGAAAATATAATTTTTCTCTCCTCTTTTCAACCACATATTTTTCAATAAAAAATATTGCATGCAAACCCAAATATTTTCCTAATTTTTAACTACATATTCTCCATCAATCTACTATTCCAAAATTAATTATTAACATTTTAATGAGGCTCAAATAGGCTGTGTAAGACTCCTCGTTTGTCTTTGACTTCTTTAGGCATACTACCAACTCCCAATAGAACTCTCAATAGATCTGGGTAACAATCGAACTCCATCTTCCTTTCTGGCAGAGGATGCGAGCTGCAGCCTATGTGGAGATTAGAGTTTGTCATTTAAAAAAATGTGCAAATCTGGTTCACACCTTCTTGGCCAATTTTGCGTAGGATCCGAGGCCACCTTATGGGTCATTTCATATTGGACTTATAAATGGGCTGAAGACTTAAATCTTGGAGTATTGATGTGGGCTGGACACAAAAGATTGGAAACTAAAGAATGCCGTCGGATTGTGGTCCAACTAGCTCTTTAATTAATATGTTTTTGTCTTGGTTTTGGGTCATAAAAATTTGTCTAGTTAATTTTATGGAAAAATAAACGTATGAACCCTGTAAGAAAATAATATTTCTCGAGATACTACAAAATGTCATATATCAATATTTTGAAAATCGGCCCGCATATCGATATAAAAAAATTAAGGATCAAGGTTCAATCGGGACCAAATCAAAGTTAAACCGGATACCAAAATTAAGTAAATAAATGCACACACAAACTATAAAATATAAATTTTATAAATTTCAGTATTACTGGTTCAAAGGAAATATAAATATATGTTTGTTAATTAGATTTATTATCCCATATTTAATTTTAAAACCTCAAAAATTAACAATCATTATGACCAAATAATTTTCTTTATTCTAAAATTATTTTTGCTAAATAGTTTTGGTGGTGGCCATTTAAATTTTCTCTTTGTGCAATGATTCCGATTGTTGTTTGGCAATTGGGTATATATTGTATCCCACAACAATGGATGGAGCTGTATCTCTAAAAGGATGGCACTTTGAAAATTTGAATTGCATCTTGTATCCCACATCAATAATAAACGTTAACAGTGGATGGAGGCGTGTCTTTAAAAGGACATCACTTAGAATTTTAAATTTGGCCTGCAATAGCAATGTGTGAGCCCATCAAACAGTTAATTTTTTTTTTGTTGTCCAGGCTGTACAAACCAGTTCGTCCTGATTTATAACAATTATTATATGTACTTAGTATAGGAATGATTTGATGAGCACCAGTATTCATCTTATATTAAGCAACGGTAATATGTTGTCATTGGTGGATAAATTTATAGTGGACCTCAACATTTGAATTAAATTTAAAATTCACCAATGGATTTATATGACGATATGTCACATGTGTTTGACATAAGATGAGCACAGATATTTATTAGATCATTTCTGATACTTAATATACTAGACTAGATATTATATAAAATAACACTAAAAATACTATTTTCCTATAATTACTCCAACACATAATTTGTAACTGAAATTTAAAGCAAGGTTCTTATAATTCGAAGACACATTTCTTACCATGTTCATGTCTGACAACCAGCATATCATATGAGAAGAAATACGAGGTACATATATATTGTGTTTTATAAAGCTTTTAGAGGTACATATAACACATTTGACTGTTGCATTTAAAATGATAATAGTTACTTAATATGGACCATGCAGAAATGAAGATGGATGAATGGTCAATTTTAAAAGATAGAAAACCTAGTATATTTTCACCTACAAAATTAATGATCAAAATCGATTACAAAAATATCACTAGGGAGAGAAGTCTAGCTAAAATTGATCCTCATTTATGAAGATGGATGAATGATCAATTTTAAAAGTTAGAAGACCTAGTATATTTTCACCTACAAAATTAATGATCAAAATCGATTACAAAAGTATCACTAGGGAGGGAAGTCGGGCTAAAATTGGTCATCATTTATGAAGATGGATGAATGATCAATTTTAAAAGATAGAAGACCTAGTATTTTTTTCACCTACAAAATTAATGATCAAAATCGATTACAAAAATATCACTAGGGAGAGAAGTCTGGTTAAAATTGATCATCATTTTGAAGATTCAACCATCGTTTTCTTCAAATCCTGTTGCAAATTGGGTATTTTTCATTTACAAAAATTGGAGATTTCTTCTCTATTAATATATTTGACAAATTACAGTCAATTCAAATATTGTGGTCCGATCAAAATCGATGATTAATCCCTTGAGCTGGACTTAAAGTTTGGGTGGTGAGACTCATGGACTACTATCCAACTAATCGGAAGGAGAGAAGGAAACAAAACCGTTGATAGATTCAAAGCTATTGTACTTGCCAAGATGTAAATGGGGTACTAAATGACATAATGCAGAAAGATCATGGGAAATGTAATTTTTGATATCACGAGGCCTTAATTGAGTAAAAGACAGCTAAATAGATACTTGTTATACTTGTACAAGTCCGTTTGATTGACAAATGTGGAAAGACTTTCTATTTCCATGTAAATTGGAAAATAAAAATCAAAGTACTCCATAGGAATGCATTTTCCATGAAATTGACAAAAAAAAAACTTAAAGTGGTTGTACCTTGAAATTCGAACTCCATTTCCACATTCGTATCAAACGGTCAAAGTAAAAATTGAAATCCTCGTATGTGATATTTTTCATGAAATTTAAACCAATCAAACGGACCCTTAGTTCTATTAGCAATAAATACACAAAACTGCTAGTCTATTGATGGTATCATTGAGATTTCAACATTGAAACAGAAAACGTTTATGGCCAACATAAATTCAGCAATACAATGCTTCCAAAATCAAACTGCCATTAGCCATCAAACTTGCAACATTTTACCACCATGGACTACCATTTGCTAAAACTTTTAGATCACATCACATAGGCCAAAAAGAGAAAGAAACCCCATAGGATTATTGATTCTCGATAGTGCTATCCTGCTGTGGTTGTATGACAGCTGCAGATTTGGAGGACAATTGTGGGGAAGTTTCGTTCAGGTTACAAGTCTTTCCAGATGGATTCAAACATCTTTTCGAGAAGAATTTCGCAATTCTCTCTGTTTTTCCCAAACTCTTTTCTGAAAGTGCACATGGGAAATCATTGTCATCATATCAAGTACACCAAGTGGTTATCACTGATTGCGGAAATAATGAGTACATGTCAGGTTACAATGGTAATAAGACCAAGCTCGACCGTAATTTCTTTCTTAACCTGCATTTGAAGGAAGGGATTAAAATCAGTAAGTTTCTACTTTAGTCTCGGCAAAAATGCGCTCCAACAACTTGACTGAAGGAGCACAAACACAAGCAATCAGAGTTTCGATAATATACTATTTCAAATCAGCGTGACATCACTTCTAGATAATCTTCTGGTACCTTTACAGGCACCATATACAATCCAACTGCATATCATGCAGGGACCAAATTCTTTTGCAATGGTATAAAACATGCATGGGTGAATAAATAGGACAACCACCTTGGACGTTGTACACAAGTATCACTTCAATGACTGTACCGAGAAACTTATCAACAGACAGACAAGAAGTTCAGCGACTTAATTAGTATCTTAAATAAACAACATCAAATTTCTTATAAGTATGAGAATAGAACTATGCCTTCTACGTATGTAACAGGTCTACTAATCACAGTCGCTTATAAAATGTAAAACGTATACTAAAACATATATATCATGATAAGATACATTTGACATTTTTGAAGGGAAAATCATTCAAACTAATAACAGTCTCTTGTAATTGTGTTAGTTTAGGTAAACACATCACTTCCATATAAATGTTACGTACCTAACAATGTGTGACTTAACAAGCTAAGTGTTTGGTTTAATAGTATACTTATAACCAAGTGTAACATATACACCATACAAACTGATGAAAACATAATGAGGGTCCTCAGTATTAAACTGCAATACTTGTATGTGGTGAAACAAATTAAATGCAATACATGTATGTGGGTCAAAACATAGGGGATTTCATTTAATAGGCCTAGTGAAACCAAACAATTATTTAAAAAGTCTAACATCCTTGTTTTTGAGTTAAAGAGCCTAAATATATATATAATGGATAATACAATTGGTAAATGA
>CAIGRP010030096.1:0-15215 GCA_903798385.1 Fraxinus cuspidata
AAAAAAAAAAAAAAAAGGTCTAGGTGACCGGTTTTTGCTGAAAACACTATTGGGCTGAAGTTTTTTGATCCGATATCTCACTTGACGTGGCAAGAACAAATTGAAATTTTCAAGTGGACCGTTTAGTGAAGAAGCTCTTCTAAATGGGGTGAGTCGATATAATTTAATAGTTTTCTCTTTCTCTCTTGGAAATGAAGTTTGAACTACACCTTATATTTATTAGACATTAATGTCACGTAGTTCGAAAATATTTTTATTCAAATATGAGCTAGATTGTTATCCTTAGAACGAATTGGCACTCTAAACTTTGCTGAACTTGCAATTAAAAGTTAACCAGACATTCTATGTTTGTCCTTTCATTATGTATAGACGATGATTTCAAAACTAGCAGACCAGTTTACATGATTATAAACATTTAATTTCGTATTACTGAATGCAATATTGACAGTATAATTATATAAACGCTATGGGTCAAAAGATTATTTCGATCCTATATAGATTATGATTTTCAAACCTCGCAAAATAGTATGTGGTACTTAGATTAATTATTGATTTCGTATTATCATAGAGTAATAGTAACAATTTTGTACAAACACACACTTGATTTTGATTCGTCATTCTCAAAGCAATTTATGTCTATTTATAGCTGCAGGATTTCACTGTGACAAAGAAGAAGATTACTATCATTTTTAGCCCCCTCGACTTTAACTTGAAGGTCGATAAGTAGTTAAATAAAAAAGTAAGCAGTATAGATTTTGTTGGCAAATAATAATATTACATGCAATAATTTGGGCAGAATAACGACTTGCAAAAATGAACGACATAAAATGTTAATGGTCGAGGCAAGAGTTCGACTATTTCTCTTTAAGACGATAATGGCACGCACTGGTGCTGACTGTATTTCGACATTCGTCTCCCAAAATACAACGACCTTGACTTGTAATAGTATAACTCCAAATTAAAAAACCCGACGAACATACTCACGTTTATGATCTCTCTAAAATTGGAAGAATAAAAAGCATGAAAATAACTTTCGAGACCGAAATACAAAATATGATATAATGCAATGATGATAGAATATAATTTGGAAGAAGAATAAAATCAGAATTGATTTTGGAATGAATAAAATCTGGGGTATGGGAACATTTATAGAAAAAAGACACAACAAAAGTTGTGTCGTCAACAAACACGACTCGTTTGGACAGGTAGTTTAACTGTCACCGCCATTTTTTAGAAGAAACCATGTGTCACGCACAGAAAATTCGGGGAAAATAAATCATATAAATAAATATATTATTATTTTAAATAATATAAAATAATATAATTCATTTATTATTTTACCAAAAAATATATATCAACTTGGCACAAGCTTAAGCCCACGACCCGTGCCACACCGTGTCGAGTCGGTCGGACAGCGGCACGTGTGAGCTTTGGCTCAACCTACTAACATGTAGGTTCTCTCCCCTTCAAAGATTATTGGTACTCATTGGGGTCCAAACCTAAGTCCCAAACTTGAACAATATAAAGTGGTTTCGATTTTTCTAGTTTGCATTTCCAATTTCCCACCAATTTTATTCTCAATTTATTTCAACTTCAAGTAGTTATCTTTTGACCTTAATTTCTCATTCACCCTAAATTGATTTTGAAAAAATAAATACATTACATTAATCGACTCATGAAGTAAATACTCGGCCAAAGAAATCTTTTGTCCAATTAACGGGACCCACTAAAATATTTGATCGAAAGTTGGTCAAACCAGCTAATTAAAACCAGTTTTTTTCCCAACAGATTTTACATCAAATGTTTAATATAATAACATAAAATCGACGACAAATTATATAAACGGTTTTGTAATTGATTGGCATGAAATAATTTGCTTCAAAATTCCTCTTAAGGTTATTCAAATCATCATTTAGGACCTTGGCTTTCTCCCATTAATCCATGGAAGCCTATACACACATTTTAGAGTGTAACCAATAGTATAATAATATTAAACCAACATATAAAGATAGAACTTCAAGTTTTAATATGATATTTAAGTCCATTGAGCTCAACGAGAGATTCAATTTATATAAAGTTCAAACAAGCATTCAAATTCCCCGCGAGCACCATTTTAAAGGACATATTAAAGATAAATTTTCACATAGCTTAAGTACATATAAGGGATTATACTATAAAAGTGTTAATCTTTATGACGGAACTCCACCTCATAATAAAGTCATCTTTTGATGTTATTGTTTGGTCTCTAGTATTATGCATACTTGTTCCTTTGACAACATCCGACAAAAATTAAATGATATAGCGATAATTGCTTTGTCAATTGTATTAGGAGCCAATGATGATATGATAAAATCGACAAGATAAACGTTATGGAATAAAAGGCCCATACTTAAAATTGGTCATCAAACTATGACGAGAGCTTCGCCTTCTGAAGGGCCCGTCGTTTGGGACGAATGGGCCCGACCGAATAAAAAAGGCTTTGATGACTCAATGTTCATGTTATGCCTCCTATGAAGAGCTCCCGATCATTGCCAAAGAAGTGGCTAGTTAAGCAAATTAACAAGACTCGTACTTCACGTCACCCCCCCCCCCACACACACACACCACCACGACCGTCATTATTACCAAAGCACCATCATTCCTACCGAAATGCCGAGGAGAAGTGGTCCATAAATATGACTGCCACTTGACTGAGGCGCCGAAGTATTATAAAGGGGGCAACACCTGCTACGAAGATAGTATTATGCCCCTGTGATCCTATTTCGCCTCGTCTCTTCAATTAGAAGAATTTTTATACAAAGATATATCTAAAATAAAATCTCTATATAAGTGAAAGATGTGACGTTTGTACAACAGGCACCAAAGAATCAATTCATGAATCCACTTGTAACGAGGAATTAAATACCCGCCCACTTAAGGACCGATTGATTGACACTTAGGAGGAGACGATTCATCCAGTAGATGAGGTCACGTGTCTCTCCATCTAACGGTCCCAAATACACCTCTTTCCCTATATACATTCACACTTAGTATCAGTTAAATGGTAATGTAACTCCAAATGCTATATACACATTTTGCTCTCTATCTATCAACGTTACATAGATATTCTGACGGTTCCCGTTACTAAAACGTTCTCCCCTTTATTCTCGTACCATCGATTGACTTGACTTTCGGAGTGATTGTGGCCACTTCCACCACCATCAGAAAAGGCAATGGGTGACTAACAATGTGTTCTAGTGCGTAGAAAGGTATATGTGGAGTTGTGAGTTGTTGGCCACATGGGAGGTACATTTTTTGAGGTCATTTGTTCATATTAGGGAAAGGAGATTGAGGGAAAGATGGGCAGCCCTCGGCATCATGAAATATTGATGACAATTTTCATATCTAGCAAAAATAGAATATACTGTTAGAGATTAAACGTTTAATTTGTATTATTGAAAACAACATTAACAAGATAGCAGAAAAATGAAAGCAAGCAAAAACATAAGATTTATATTTCATCGCTTTGAATGCGATTTGCGTTTATTTACTAATGAAGTGCTTCACTATGGCACAAAAGAATATTATGATCTGTTTTTCTATTATTATTATTTTTTGAATTCATCAACTTTAACGTGAAAGTCGATCTCTAGTGGAGGAAAAAAACGAACATGTAATGATACAAATGATAATATGCCTTTTTTTGGGAACTATCTCAAGCAATAGTAGTCTTACAAGCAACATCTTTTGGTAGCATCAGCTTGGAAGTTAAAGGAATTTGTTTGCTTTCATGGCCGCCCAATCCTCAATCTTGACTCTTCTTTATCTATACAAACCCTATCAAGAGTTAATAAAATTTCATAGTCTTTTTCGACGCTATTACTCATATTAGGAGTAAGAATTTGTGTTTGTTTTAGTGTAATATTAAATAATAATACACTGCGATTCAAGGAAAATTCAAAGGCTTGTTAATTCTGCGAATACCCCATAAAGGGTCAATGATTTGTAGATTCACAATTGAATATAGAATAATCAATGCAGTATTCTCACATTATGTGCGTAGAAATCTCGAACTCAAAAGAAAGTTTGGGTATTAAATATTGGATTATAAATATTCACTTCAATTTGAAGTTATAGCATGAACAATAATGTAAACGTAACCCAACATTAAAATACAAATAATTCAAAGTACAATAAAAATTCCTGCATAATATTATCATTCTTTAATTTATTCGAAAAAAGAAGACTAGAAAGAAAGCAGATTTTCCGTCCTTTTCTCATCTTTTTGTTACTTTTCTCTCCATAAAGCATTTCAAATATTCATTTTCAGTTATTGACAAACATGATATATTTGATATGTTAACAACAAAAACCAGTCAAAAGAATCTTCTTTATTACATTATTCAAATCTCATTACTTTTGTAGTCCTTTTGCCACCTTTCTCTCCATAAAGCACTTCAAAATCTTCCTTTTCAGTTATCAACGACTATGACATGCTCGATATAACCTCGACTGAACAACTTTAAATTATAAAATAATCTTAAATCTTATTTATTTCACATACTATTCAATCATATCTAATACTACATATCCGAAAACTTTGGTTTCAACTTGCAAGAAAGCATGCCAAACGGCATCTAACCACATAGCTAATGCTTGTATCATCTACTTTCTTTTCCTAATATCCTACAAAGTTTACTTTCAACGACTATGACACGCTCGATATAAGCTCGACTAAACAACTTTAAATTATAAAATAATCTTAAATCTTATTTATTTCACATACTATTCAATCATATCTGATACTACATATCCGAAAACTTTGGTTTCAACTTGCAAGAAAGCATGCCAAAAGGCATCTAANTCTTTTCCTAATATCCTACAAAGTTTACTTTCAACGACTATGACACGCTCGATATAAGCTCGACTAAACAACTTTAAATTATAAAATAATCTTAAATCTTATTTATTTCACATACTATTCAATCATATCTGATACTACATATCCGAAAACTTTGGTTTCAACTTGCAAGAAAGCATGCCAAAAGGCATCTAATCACATAGCTAATGCTTGCATCGCCTACTTTCTTTTCCTAATATCCTACAAAGTTTACTTTCTTTGCATGGAACCTCACCCTCCAAAACACTCTTCAATAATTTGTTTTGAATGCATGCATCCCATCCCATCCCATCCCATCCCCTCCCCTCCCCTCCCCTCCCCCCTACCCCACCCACCCCACCTAACCCCCATCCCCATGTTAAAAGTTTGTTTTGTGTGTGTGAACTATACCAATTATAAGAATTCTTGCTTGTATAGGCAAGTTGATTCCATTACTTGTTCCTCCATATCTCTCAATCCATAATTGTTGATTGTTCTTTCCCATAAGGAATACATCACTGCCATCCCTTTGTGATTTCATTGATTTCTCTCTTCGATTTAAAGGTGTCTTGTATTTTACAAATTCTCATCTTGTGACAACTTGGATCACTAAAAAATGAAGAAAAATTTCATGCTTGTCCTCTCTTTGGCTTTAGTTTTCACTCTTGGAAAATGCTTCGATTTTCACGAGAAAGAACTTGAAACGGAAGAGAGGCTTTGGGATTTGTACGAGAGGTGGCGGAGCTACCACGCCGTTTCAACGAATTTAGACGAAAAGCATAAACGTTTCAATGTGTTTAAGGCCAATACTCATTATGTTCATAACTTCAACAAGCAAGATAAGCCTTATAAGTTGAAACTCAACAAGTTTGCAGACATGACTAGCCATGAATTCAAAAGTGTTTATGCTGGTTCTAAGATTAAGCATCATCGAATGATCCGAGGTGCACGGGGAAATGGAACGTTCATGTACGCGAATGTAGAGAGTGTTCCACCTTCTGTTGATTGGAGGAAGAAAGGCGCTGTCACCGATATCAAGGATCAAGGCCAATGTGGTATGCACGAGTGTATTTTCCACGAATTAAACTATATATTTTTTATATTTGTACTAAATCGTGGCACCAAAGTGTAAGGTGGGTTGTGTCAGACAGACCCCTTTCGGTCACATCTCGTATTTTAAAAACTAAAAATCGATCCTAGCTGTGTAGAAAGTAGATCAAGTCATGTATGTCCAAGGCGGCCCAACACGCTAGTTTGGACCATGTGGACTGTCCATCCTAGCACGTTTTACACCTCTAACTAGATCTAAATTTTTTGTTGATTTTACAGGTAGTTGCTGGGCATTTTCAACAGTGGTGGCAGTTGAAGGAATAAACCAGATTATGACAGATGACCTAGTTTCTTTGTCTGAACAAGAACTTGTTGATTGTGACAATACAGAAAATCAAGGTTGTAATGGAGGGCTTATGGATTTAGCATTTGACTTCATCAAGAAAAAAGGAGGCATTACAACTGAGAAAAACTATCCTTACATGGCTGAAGATGGAAGGTGTAACTCTAGAAAGGTATTAAACCATCTTGAACAAATGTTCGTATATAGTGCTGGATATAATTCAACAGTATAATGAATAAAATTTTAAATTTTTCAGGAAAATTCTCCGGCTGTGACAATTGATGGGCATGAGGATGTGCCTATGAACAATGAAGATGCACTATTGAAAGCCGTAGTGAATCAACCCGTATCAGTTGCCATAGACGCCGGGGGTTCTAATTTCCAGTTCTACTCTGAGGTAAACCAATGATTGATTCTAGCATATTATCTTATGGGTCCCAATGTGTTAACTTTGGTTTGACCAGCTGATCAACTTGTGTGACAGGGGGTGTTCAAAGGCGACTGTGGGACGGAGCTGGATCACGGGGTGGCGATTGTGGGATATGGAACAACACTTGATGGAACAAAATATTGGATTGTGAAGAATTCATGGGGTGCTGAATGGGGAGAAAAGGGTTACATTAGAATGGAAAGAGGTGTAAAAGCTAAAGAAGGACTATGTGGTATAGCAATGGAACCCTCTTATCCAATTAAATATTCCAAAAATAATCACATTCGACATGAAGAATTCACCCCCAAAGATGAACTCTGATAGATCACGCTCAATTTGGAATTGGAATTTGGTACTACTAAATTCTACTTCTCGATTTGAATTAGAGACTCGTAATAATAATATAGTATGAAATAAAATTATCCACACTAATTTTGTCAAATTCTCGATATTCAATATTTCATATCAGCAAGCTCAAATTCTTAGGGTTCGTTCTCTTTACCATTTTCAAGTCGTTTTCTGTTTTCAATTTTCCAAAACAGTGAAAAGACGTTTTTGAAAACAAGTTAAAAATTTATAAAGAAAACTCAAAACAACAAATTTGTCGTTTTGAGTGTCTTCAGTTATAAATAAATTCTACTTCTCGATTTGAATTAGAGACTCGTAATAATAAGATAGTATGAAATAAAATTATCTACACTAATTTTGTCAAATTCTCGATATTCAATATTTCATATCAGCAAGCTCAAATTCTTAGTATTCCTACATACGTGAATCAATGAGTATTTGCTTCGAAGGGGATCATGTTGACGGTGGTTCATCTGAAATCAACTAATGTGTTCTCTTTTTTTACGCTTTCACCTATATTAGATTTTAGATGAGCGACTCAACATAGTATTATAGCATACAAGGCTCGTGAATTCATATAGATTTACATGTTGATAGCTTAAATTAAGCCCCTCTTTACCGATCATTCTTTCATACTCATTTTTTTCATATTCATTTTTAATCACATTCTTACAATAAAATATTTTTCATATAAACCCAAAAAAATTTCTCATTGTTGAACAACACATTTTTTAAAAAATTTACTAGAGTAATGTTATTTAGTCTTATGAGATTATAACTCCAATCTATGTGGAACTAAAGTGATATTAAATGATAAATATAATTAAATGAGTCATTTAATTCTATGTCTTTTATTTAGTTTATCACCTAACACAACACATATTGGATTTTAACCCCAGTGAAGTTAAATATCATTATTCAATTTACTATTCAAAAACCCATTTTTTCCAGAAAAAAATTCCAAACAAGAGCAAAAATAAAATAGCGGCATAACTACTCCATGTTCAAGATGTGTTTATAGTCCAAATTCTCTAGTTTTCACGATCTCAAATATGTTTAATAAGAAGTTTCTTATGAAGTTATTAGATGACATACGTTAAATCACAATCAACAAAGCACTCCATAGAGATAGAGATAAAAGGCTTGTTTGAGCCTCATATTTTGAGTAGAATGCACTTTAGAATTGTAAATTGATAGAGAATGTGTAATTAAAAATGAAGGAAAAGTTTTTTGGTTGCGTGTAATATTATTTTATTGAAGAATATGTGGTTGAAAAGAAGAAAGAGAAAAACATATTTTGGAAAAAATGGGGATCAAACAAGATGTAAATAGTAGCAAATTGGAAGATGATTTGTACCACATAGCTTAAGAGAGTGGATTAACTAAGTAATTAACAATAACAATTTGGTCTTCATCTTAATGTTGCTACATTAAGATAACAACTAGATACTTACAAATGACATTATCTTGATTTTAATCGACAACATAACAATGACGTGAAGTCGGGGATATGATTCATGAACACCGACAAATCTCTTATCCTTTTAACCCAACATCATGTAAGTGTCGTATAACTATTCAACTCCCAAAGAAATATTTTTCATTAGCTAAGGACATTAAGTGACCGTGTTAAAAATACTGGAGATACGAGTGTAACAAGTGGTAAGTTGAGAACATAAATGTCAGGATAAAAACACGTGGTGAAATTTACCCTTTCTTCAAAAACTTCAGTACTTTTTTTTTATCATATGGATCTATCAACGCTCGTAGAGCTAGTTTTGTAGAATTTTTAAGGATCTTCCTTCAAGAAAGGAACCATTATTTGACTACTTTGTTCTTGAAGAAAAGAAAGCCCATTGGAAAAGCAAAATAAATAACTTTAATAAAATAAGTGAGAAAAAGTAAATTGACAAGCAACCAACAACTCTATTTTGATCTGTTGGGGTCAATCATACTTTATTGCTGACCCCTCACATGATAAAAACAGGGGCTACAGCAGTACATAGGAAGCAAAATGACTAGAACAGAAACTTCTACAAAAATAAAAATAAAAATAATTAACATTTCAGTCTAAAAAAATGTGTCTACTCGTGGTTTAGTCAGTCGAGCTAACTTCTATAGTTCGAAGCTTCTCATTCCGTAATAGTTTGTATTCACTCGTGGCTCTTCTTCTCTTTTCCTCTTGACAAGAGTCAAGGAAGATACGGTCCTGGCTAAGACGACCTTTCTCACAAGTAATCTCCACTTTGCGCTGTCTCGTTTTCTATCTTGTTGGACCTTCAATTTGAATTTTCTGCAACATAACAAACCAATCCCACGTAAGGTTTTAGAAGAACGACTATATTAAAGTATCTCATTAAAAAACAAGAAGATCATAGTACAAAGTATTAAATACAATTTATTTGTCATTCCACTCATTTAGGATGAATGAGTCCCCTAGAACAATATTCTGGGTCTTATTTTTAAAATCTACCAAAAATTCAGACTCTGACAAATGTGTCCTTTTCTACGTGTTGAACTTTATCAAGATCCAATGTATCGAGAACGACTGTACTTTGACGACTTTTTCCCATTCAAAGAATCACAAAATATCTAATAAAGACATAGACCCAAGGGAGATGAACAAGAGCTCATGGCATATTAGAAGTAGAAGGTGCTTTGGTGGGATCCTCGTGGATAGAAAAAGATTGCAGTCAGCATTTACAATAAGAGGTCATGTAAACCAAAACCCTATCAATAGATAGGAACACATTCCAATGGCCCTACTTACAGCTAACTTGGTGTCCTTTAGAGGAGAAACTAATGAATGTTGATAATATCTCACAAGAAAAAGGACCAAATCAGTTCTATTAATCGCCCAAGGAAACATTTTGGAGCCGCCTAAGAAGACGATAAGAGGTCAGGACCTACTTTCCAACCAAATGGGATATGGACATCTTATTTTTCGTTACTTCCATAATAATAAATTAAACAAATCACCGATTCTTAATTTGTGCTACCTAAAACACATGTATACTTTGTAAAAGAATATTATACTAATAACATAATCAAAACACGAATATTAGGAAGCGTTTCTTATACCTGCACATAGGGACTCTACATTCATCCGCTTGGTCACAAATCGAAGAGTGCAATCGAAGGAGCTGCCACATTCTCTTACAACGCAAACACCCTCCATTAACCCTCTTCTTACAAGTAGCAAAATGTTTAATCGAGAGTTGAAGTCCATGACAGGTTGAAAACTTGCTACACGGACCCTTGTTCTTACTCGGATCCATGTCATATGGGCCGACACTCATGCACCCTTCCGTACATATATGCTCGAGACAATCCATCGCTTCACTCAATTGTAAATACAAACTTTGCTCCTCTCTGTGCCTCCTCGACCTCTTTTTCCTCTATCAAAAGCAAATTCATATGATCATCAGTATTGCATAACCAAAACACAATATGAACAAATGAAGGGACGTGTTGAGGACTATACTGATTCAGCTTCATCCATGAATTGTAAAATTTCGAGTTCGAGCCATGGATCGTGATTTTGCAAAAACTTCCATCCTTCAGTCTCCTCAACAGCATTGAAATTATTCGACAACAATTTCAAGCACTTGAGGTAAAGATCAGGTGCGTCACAGAGTCGAGCAAGCTGGAGTATATCGACAACATTTTCGATAGTCAACCGCTCGGCTAAACCCTTTGTACATTTCTGCTTTAGATGTGGTACAAAATATACATGTGACAATACCAGCAAGTGAATTCCATACTTCTCCATGTGCTCCTCATCACACCTGATGATAGACAAACACGACAACAATTTATTTTAATTCCTATGTTCTAGGAAGCATCATAATTCACCGCGAAACACAAAAATAACTTATAAAAATTTATTGAGAGTTGGTGTGGAATGTGCGACGTTTATGGTTTTTAACATGGTATAGCCACTTTTGGTCGTGCTTAAACGTTAGCTTTTTAGCAGCACATAAAATTGTAAAAAAAGGGACTTCTAAGCACGATCAATATATTTCACATTAATGAAATTAATTATGTGAATGGGAAATTTGTTAAAATAAATAAATTAAATAAACTTAGACATATTAAAAATGGGAGAAAGAATATTTGGCGTGGAGGATGGGAAACTGACTTGGAGGAATATAGAAACTGCACGAACACGGTAACGGCGTCGTATGGAACACCAAGAATAGGAACTTTCCGATCAGAGCTCCGGCGCTTTTGCGGCCGTGGTATTAATCGCTCCACCACCGGCGATGCCGAAGCCTGTAAAAAAAAATTCCCCAAAAGCCAAATAAAAAACCCAGTTGAAATTTTCGAAAAGTAGATTGATTTGTGGGTTTAAGAAATGAAAAAAAAAATACCAGGATTCTAGAGTGCGCCGGGATACTCCGGCCACCAGAGGTGATGATTTGGACGTCGGGTTCCGGCAAGTCTTCGGCAACCATGAAACCGTCGCCGGCGAACGGAGAATTTTCAAGAAATTGATTCTGCAATTGAACCATGATAATGGGACTTTGCAAATGTAAACTTTTTTCTAATTGTTTGAATAATCTGCGACAAATATGAATGCAGAGGTCCTAGGTTTTTATGGGAGTGTATAAGAAATGCGTCCGCGTATTTATAGACAAAGGAGAAAGTTATTTTTGCCTACAGGAGTTGTGGGTCCCAACCATGACCCTACATGGAAGCTTCTTACAATTAACGGCCCTGTAATATGCATAATCTGTGCTGTGACGTATGGAGTGATTTATGGCCCGTCAACAGTAAGAACACGTCTGTCTGAAATAATTGTTCGGCCTTTACCTTGAGTTACGAGACTGAGAAATTGTTAGATTAGGAAGTAAAAATTTGAAGTTTTCAGTAAATGTACTAAAAAGAGGGAGTGAAATAGTCAAATAAATAACTTAAAAGTAACCAAACGGAACCAGACATAAGGAGCTTCAATCATTATTAACAGTTCACCCACTCGGAGAAGTTATGAGATTTATGTTGTGGGCCAGAGATAAGTAGCTCCAATCATTATTAACACTTCACCCGCTCGGAAACGTTAGGAGATTTATGTTGTGGAATAGAGAACTTCATGTACAACATCATCGGACCAAAAAAATAAATAAACAAAGTTCTAGCCTAGTCCTTTACGTCAACAATTTTAAGTAGATGTCTAGATTTAGGAGTGTCAAAGATTCAAAATTGGTAGGTATAAGCTAAACCTACCCGTCTACAACTACGCTCGATTCAAGGCCATAGTTAATTTGAACCAATCCATCTAAATATATGCTTAGGGTACGTTGAACGATCCTTCGGACCCACCTACAAGGTTGACATTCATGAGTTGTCAAGATGGATAATCAAATGAAGCATGTTTCGCTTATTATGGGAGACCAATCCATGAACCAGATCATGCTAGTTTCTATCCATTTTTTTTATTTTTCCTTGATATTTTTTGACGTGGGTATTTAGTTCTGGGAAATTGCCGTCAATAATTATGGATAAACCCCCCATGGAGCAGGTGTAATTTGGGAATAGTCATGACCCTTTGAGGTCACAAAAGCCTAAACGGGTCAAACCTTTAACGCGTTTGTCCAACCATTTCCTGTGTGTCATCCTAATTGTTTCTTGGACAAGTTCACTTTGCCAACTTGTCTCAATTTAAATATTTAAAAAAAAAGTTAAAGGCTGTGCAATCCTATAATGCCACGTGGAAAAGGCCAAACAAATTATGGGTTATTTTCTTTGTCAAGTTGGTTTATAAATGGAAAATTGCAGCCACTGTATCAAATCTTTTATTTTATTATAAACTTTGCTCAAATCTTTTATTTATGTCATTCATGGTATCAAACCCTTCAAAAATTCGCACGCAGAGTCCAAATGGATGACATTCGTTAATTTATCCGTTAGTTGACCTAAAGTCAACATTTTGACCAAATTTTCAAGGATTAAAAAGTATCTTTAGATTTTTATATTAAAGAATTAAAATAATTAAATTAAAAAATCAAAAATAAAAAATAAAAAGAAAAGAATTTATTAAAAAAAAGTCTTCTTCTTCCCTACCGTCCTAGCCTGACCCTACCCCCAATCCAGTCCACCCCATCCCATCCCACGCCGAAAAAGCCAAACCAACATCCACCAACCCAACCTCGCCGACCACCACCTTCCACCACTGCAGAAATAGTCGACGACTGTCATCCACCATACCTAAACCACCGTACAACAACCGCCACCAAAGTCAATGCAAACCATTCATATCGTTGCTTACCCACCCAAACTAAACCCACAATCACGACCACCTCACAATTTCACAATTTTCAAGAATTTGAGCAATAAATCAGCAAATCACAATCACCTATCATAACCTCAAATGTGGTGTATTAGCCGTGGTGGCTTAAGTCAAATTTGAGGATGGATTCCATAACTCCACCTTTTTTGAATAGTTGGAAATTTGGTCAAAATATTAACTCTATGTCAACTAATGGATGAACTAACGATTTTCATCCATTGGACTCCAGGTGTAATTTTTGAAATGTTTGGTATCGTAGATGACACAAATGAAATGTTTGAAAAAAGTCTGCAATAAATGAAAGGTCTGGTACTGTGGCTGTAATTTTTCCTTTTATAAAATGTACGATATTTGTTTGGTACTAATTATTTTCAAAAAATATTCTTCTCTCTTTTCTTTTCATTCACACATTTTTCAATAAAATAATATTACAAGTAAATATAAAAAAATTTCTTATTTTTTAACCATATATTTTCCATCATTCTACTATTTCAAAATACACTCTTTCAAAAAAATGGGGGATCAAACAACAATGTGGCATGTGGGAAATCACTTGTCAATAGTCATTGTGTAATAGAAAGAGTCCCACCCCCACGGAGGTCACCAATATTGAATGTTTGCTCATTTGGGTGAAAAGTAAAGGTCTTTTGGTTCTTGTTCATGAACACCCAACTTTTATAGTACAATATTTTATTTAACTTTGGTTATTTACTCATTTAATATTGAATTACGATTTGCATAAAGTCCTTATTTCGACATAAATTTACTTAAACTGTCATTAAATATGTATATATGTGTTACTACTATTATCATTCTGTTAAAGATGTAACATTTTATAAATATACGGGAAAGTATACTTTTTATAGCTGTGTATGAATTATGCTCGGTGTCAATTTAGGTTGCATTGAACTCCAATATTTCATCATCCAATAAATGCGGTGCATTCAAATCATTAGACAATGAATCGATGAGGTCGATGCTACCAAGACTTAAGCATTTTATTATTATTATTATTATTGTGTTAAATTAGACAAGTCGAGAGTGAACAAATTCCTTCACGCGTTATCTTTTTTAATTTTATCCAATTCAATGTACCATAGCCCGAGAAAGTGAGATAAGCAATTTAAGATGCATAGGCTAGTTTGGCAGTTTTGGAAATGGTACAAGAATCACTTCTTTTGGCACGAAATTTATGGCAAAAAATGGGACAACCACAAAGAAGTAGTATTAGACTATATTGAACAGTAATAAGAAAAAAGTTATTTTTTTCTTTAAATATAGTTCGGTATTTGTTTAATCCATGTTACCAAATATATCAATTCTAGTTACTGCCTAAAGATGGTGAAGAATGATAGGTCACAAACATTTCACGTTTTTGTGTTCCTCAATGTTGTCTAACGACATGTTCTAAGCGTTACTAGAGAAATAAGTTAATTCGAAAAGGGCTGTCAAGAGGAGCAAACTTACATCGAGTAAATTTACTCACTTTGTTTGTTGTAATCTCGTGAGTAAAGGTCCATACCGGTCTCAAAAGTTTAGCAAAAAGTATTTTATCAATTAGTAAAAGAAAAGTATTCTCATGTTGCAAATTCCTATTTCATTCATAAATAAAACAGGGGTTACAGCAGTGCATTAGAAACAAGGAATGACTACAGCAGCAAATTTACATACTGAGGACGGAAAAAATGTGTCGGCTGAAGGTTCGGTTCACCTCGACCTAACTTCTACTGTTAGAAGCTTCTCATACTGTAACAGTTCGTACACATCTTGGCCAGGGGCGGAGCCAGGAATGAATGGTACGGGAGGCTGTAAAATTCAATATACAAATAAAATTTATATAAAATAAGAAAAATTGTAATATAATGTTACCTTTTACAGTTGTACCCGACGATATTTT